>JABCMI010000175.1:84995-159757 GCA_026261945.1 Hirschfeldia incana | reverse complement strand
TGCATGGAGCGAGTCGTTAGGAAGCCTAAGTTTATTTCATCTGAGAGTGGAGCGGTGAGAATCGAGTGCTGAAAAAACTTTAAACACAAAATTTAGTTAGTCTTAACTATTGTTAGGGATAAGTACGCTGATAATAATTTTTTTGGTGGTACAGAATCTGTCATATTATCAGTTTTTTTTTCTTTTATATTTGATCATAACGTTTTGTAACTTTTTTCATACATCTATATATCCATAGTAATATAAATACTTCCAAACAACATTAACTAGGTGTTTGCTTGCTCATAAAAAAAGTAAAAAGATATTATTATTATATACAAATAATTTTGTCAATTTTATATTTTATTATTTAAAAACATAAAACCATAATGTAATTTCTGTTAGTTTGATTTATTAAAGTTTTTTTTCTTTAAATTTTAATAATATATTTATTTTTATAAATTTATTCTATTCTTTTAATACTTTGTTTAGTTACTTTTATTTTAAATATATGTATTTTTAAATAAATAAATTAGTTCTAATAAATATGTCATTAAATATAAAAACCATATATAATTTTATAAACATATAATTATATGACTACACTTATTTGAATAATAAAAAACTATGATTCGTAAATTGATGAGTTTTTTTATATTTGTAATAATTATTTATATACAAATATAAGATTTTATAGATATAAAAAAGTTTTGAAGTATTACTATATTTCTAAAATCTTACCAATATTTCTAGAAAAAAATCATTTTGATATAAGATTTATCAGTTATAAATATGTTATGAAACTTTGTCAAAATTATAAATGTGTATAAAAATAGTCCCTATCATATTTAAGAAATCTTTTCAAGAATATAAATTTTAATATGGAAAATTTGACATCTCATTATTAGATTGATGCCATGTCATATTTCTTTGAAGCATGTCATCATTTTTTTCTTGAGTGTGAATGTAGTGTTGACACGTATACAAATCACTTCGCAAATAATAACTAGGGGATTCAAATTTTTATTCATCATATTCATAGCACATACGGATAAAGATTACCAAAATAAAAATGAATTATAATTTAACATTTATAATGCAGAATAACCTTCTATTATTATTATTATTATTATTATTATTATTATTATTATTATTATTATTATTATTATTATTATTGACTAATAAATAATATTTAAATATTCTCTTTAATATTGTTTTGTGATAATTTTTTAAAAATCATATTTATGAGGTAATAAATTTAGGTTCTGTCCACTTTATATGTTTTGTCCTCTTTTTTAAAGTCGATTAGGTTTGCCGACTCCACTTTCTCCTACAAACAGTTCCTCGTATCCCCTATATAATCATTTTGGAGCATTATAACATATTTTTGTAGCCACATGTCATTATCACTAAGATTATTCTTAAAATATTTAGAAAAATAAATATGTCCATATAAACATATATTTTGCTTTTTATTAAACTAACTATTAAACTGATTAGTGTATAAACTAATATTTTCATTATTTTATTAAATAAAACTATAGAGTTACCTAATAAGATTAACAGATATATGCCAATTAATGACTATTAATCATACATATTTGAGAGCAATTTTTCTATCCTCCCTCATTTTTTAATTTATATTGTTAAATAAATTAAACAATCACATTAATCATAAAATAAAAACTTAAATTTTTGTTATTGAATATATATATATATATATATATATATATATATATATATATATATATATATATATATATATATATATATATATATATATTGGTTTGGGAAAGAAATTTCACTTTGAAAATTTTGTGATCAATGGCTTAATTTAGTTTTTGTTATAATACGATGCAAAAGATCATAAAATCATATGAATATGAATTCACATTTAATATATATATATATATTCAATAAATGGTTAGGAAAAAAATTGAATCAAAAAAAAAATCAAATCCAATCCAAAATGTAATACTGAATTTTAACTAAAATTGGTTAGATATCCAAACCGATTCAAAATTTTAGTATCTAGATTATGTCTCTTCATATCACAAGGAAGACCTTGTTTCAGTGAATTATTAGATTACTAATATGATAATCTATGTCTCATCGTATTATATGGTAAAACTGCTTTCAATACTATTTAAACTATGTCTTTTATGCCTTTAATTTATGGCTTTAAATTTATGCTTTAAAATTTTACATTTAAATTATGTATTTAAATGATTTTGTATTGATATTTTATGAATACAATTATCAAATCGAATTTGAAAAATCTTGAAATAACTGCTCATGATATTAGTGGAATATTTATGACATGGGATGTAGGTGCAAAGATTCACCTAAGAGGAAACAAGTGTTTAGATACCACTGATATATCGAAAGAGGATTAGAAAAAGGGAAAAGTCATAATATTTTTACGACATCATATGTATGGTTTAAAATATGAATATATTACAAGAAACGATACTAGAGATCTTTAGAAATGTATAAAAGAGATGTTTTATCACCATAAATACGTGATCTTACCAAAAAAAATAGAGGGGATCCATCTCTGGTTCGAAAAAGTGAATATAATCTTGCAGTTCTTAGGGTGGCTTTCCATCATGTTTTCTCATTAAACCTAAACATATTCTAGTGATGATTGGTTCGGCTATAGCTGTAAAAAATAGCAATAAGATTTTATCTGTAGCTAAGTTGGTTGTAGCCGTAAAGTTGTGGATGTATATATTTTTGATGTATTTAAATTTGTTTTAGCTGTAAGTTTTAAGTTGTAGATATTTTAAAATAAAATATGTGATGTTTTGATGATATAATTATTTTTTATTAGTTTAAATAATTTATATTAATATTTTTTTTATTAATTATCAAAGTGTTATTTAAAATGTGTTATTTAAATGATATTTATATAATTTAAAATATTTAATTAATTTAAAGGAACCAAAATTAATTTAGAATTTTTATAAATGTTTTATCATGATTATATATTTCTTATTCGATATGATAGATATATTTTTATATTACATATTTTAAAGTCTATCAAAAGAAGATCTAGGTTTTTTGCTACAATACATAAGCATTTTTTATGTCGCTAAAAATAAAGATAAAGCATGTTTAATAAAAATTAGTAGAAAATTAGTTACTTTTGTTTATTTCTCATGTTTTTAATAATTTTAGTTAATAGTGGTCTTATTTGTCATATTTTAGTTGTTTTAGTTGAATCATTAGTTTGGATAATCTATATTATTATTTGAAGCTCATTATTTAAAACTTAAAAACTGCCATCTATATAAATATTTGATATTATCTAATTTATTGTAAATTAAATGCATAATATTTGACTTTGCTGATTTTAAAATATTTGACGTTAAGTTTATATGGGAAATCTTCTTTAAACTATTATAAAACTTTAGCCATGCTGAGAGACATAATGAAACCCTTATTTTTGCATTAATGGATGTTAGCGTTAGTAGATATAGGTAAATACGTACTGATGTTCATTGATGGACATAATGAAACCCCTGATTTTGACAATAAGTATTGATGGTCATTGACTATCTTGAAACCCTTGATTTTGCAATATTGATGTTCATTGACTCTTGATGTTAATAGTTAGTTATACTATTATATTATAAAATTTTGAAATATTGATTGTTTTCTAATAATACACGGTGAGAAAACAGATCAGACATTAACAAAAAATTTGTTGCTGATGGCATTAAAAAGGAATTTGCCGATTTAAAATTATGCCGAAATCCAATACCTCTTTTTATAACTTAAATCAAATACGCTGTTAAAACCTATTTAGTGAATAATAATTCTATTTAAGTGCTTGAAAACCTAATCTCACTCGCTGGACGTATCGATACACACAATGGATTTGTTTTACTTATATGCTCAATTATTAATTTTATTAAATAATTTTAGTGATTTAGTGTATAACTTATCATTATCTTCAGAGTAATTAAAAAATTCTAAAGATAATATCAAAACTAACTTTATATTATACTTACTTTAATATTATTAAAAAATTATATATATATATATATATATATGTTTATATTATATTTAAGTTAGTAATACTAAACTGACTATATTTTAATATATATATATATATATATATATATATATAAGATAGAATGAGGGTCTATCTTTTAAAATAAATTCATTAGGATAATCAATTTCACTCAATGTGATAATCTTTGAAAAAAACTTGGCAAAATTCAAAAATATTTATTCTATTAAATGCGTAGTAATTTATTTGCTCGCACTCAAAAGTTAGACTGTTTAAAGTCTTCATTACCTTTAATAAAAACTATGATAATCGTTAAAGTTTCTGCAACGATGAAAATCATAATTACCTAAAAAAGTTATTGATTGTGTTATTCAAAAATATTTTACATCATAATATTTTTAATATATATATAAATCTATGTAAATATTTGTATCAATATATGAGTGTTTTTATGTTTATTTTACGTAATAAAGATATTTTATTAACATAAAAATATCATATATAATTTTTTATAATATATTTACTTGCAAATATTTGTAAAATTGTTAAGTCCTTAAATGCGGACAAATATTTATATATATATATATATGTGTATGTATACATAATCTTCAATTTTTCACTAGGTGCAAGATCCAATCCGAATGTACTAGTAATAATGCCTGGCAAATTTTAAAATGGAGGTTTTCTATACTATAAACTTTAGCCTTTTTTAAAAAAATGTACGGTGTACTGATCTGTAGAAGAAAATAGAGTCAATTAGCTAGAAATCTATGAAAAAGTTGGAAATTAGCAATCTACCCTAAACAGTAAAAATAGTCAAGTAGAGACACGTAAAATGATAATTACACCCTTGATAATCAATTTTAAATCTAGTAAATAATAGACCAATAAATAGTTTCAGTTTTCAGAGTTTTCAACGGAGAGAGAGAGGGGGAGAACCAAACCATATAAAAAAGTGAAAATTTTTGATATATTTTCCTCTCTCTCTCTCCCTTTTTTCTGTACAGAACTCCTCGTTATTTCCTATAAAATTTGGTGTTAAGGTGAGATTAACTGTGGCATTTTAATTTTAATTTATCAAAATCCATTTTTGAGTTTTAAAATGTTTGGAATCAAAAGCTACACGTGAGATATACATATTTAGTGAAAGAACATTAATAAAATCACACTTTTAAAGTGGATGTCAAGATCTATACGATGAAAATTGCAGAAAAGTTTCATAGCAACTAAAAGAAGAAGACAAAATATTTACTATTTTGCCATTCATTATAAAATTAAAAAAAATACAAGTTATATGCTATTAGATACGACACATGCTAAATGATGCATTTATCAAGTTAGCTATTAAAATATACCGGATAAATAATTTGTTATATGCTATTAGATATGTAAGCTGTATAACAAAAAATATCAACGGTTAATTTAAAAATACATTACAATTTATATGACATATAGATTGATTTTTAGACAATATTATATTCATATTAGCCATTGACCAATTTATAAACTGTTTATAAATTATCTGATATGTAAGATAAATAAAAAATCTGTTATATTGAAACAGAAGTTATGACTTTGTTATGACTTTGTTATGACTTCTCATTCATGTGTGATTTTTTTATAAAATGGACTATCTACTAGATTTTGTCACATTACATTTTAATAATCATTAATCTTCATATTAAATAGAATACATTACATTAACTAATCATTAATAACCAATATTATCTAAAGAACAATAACCTCCCAATATTTTAGGGATCTCACAACAATATATTAAATCCAGCTTATATTTAAATCATATATATATATATATATATATATATATATATTAAAATTTCAAAAAAATATGTTTAAAAATAGTTTAACAGAACTTAATTTTCAAAATTATATGAAAATATTTTAACTAATTTCGTGATTAGTTTTAAAATATTACTATAAACTAATATATTCATTTAACATTTATAAAATGAAAAATAAATATTCTATCTATTTTATCAATCATATAATTAAAATAAATCATATTAAAAGAAAATTAGTATGCTGATCTAATATTTTAACAATATATTAATTTTCAAAAAATGCATGTAAATATTTCACTAATTTTTTAATTAACGATGAAATATCATTATGTAATAATATATATACAGTTAGTAAATAAAATTTATAATAAAAATTGTATCATACACTTATCTATTTTATAATCATAATTAATCATGTTAAAATAAAATTATTATATTGAACTACATATGATAAAGTTATATTAAATTGATAGAATATAAATTTTCTTTTCATATATATAAAATATTTATGTTAAAAATATAATATGATAAAAGATTACAATACATGTATAAAAACAAAATATCTTAGATTTCTGTATATACAATAATATATTATGTAAAGTGAAAAGAATTATAGATATTACTAAAATGAAATCCAGATTTAAAAGACGGGTAAAAATTTAACATAGATTAAATAAAAAATAATTATCAAATATGTTTTTCATGTACATATTAATTTTTTTTAATAACTAAATATTCCTATAATCTATTAAAATTTCCAAAATATGTTTCGCCAATCTATTATATTAAAACAGAAGTCATGACTTCTCATTCATGTGTTTAATAACTAAATATAAATAAAATAATATAAATATATAACAAGAAGAAATAAATTCATGTGATGGTTTTGAACATTTTAAAAATTGTAACTATAAATTTTATAACTGAAATATTTAAATAAATAATTAAATATATGACTAAATTTAAATAATGATCCAAATTAATTTATATATATATACATATAAATTAAATGTTTAATCAAATTATTTATAATATAAATATATGAGGCTATCAGTTTAGTTTTTATAACTATCTTATTTTGTGAAATATTACATTATCTTTGTAAATTATAATATTTTAACAAGTTCTATTTCTGTTTATTTATTCAATAATGAAATACTAATCTAACAAATAAAAAAATAAAGAAGAAGAAACAAATACATGTGAAAGTTTGAAACAATCTATTTGATGAAAACAAGTATACTCTAATATTTTTATGTTTGAAAAATATTAAATTTACATATCTCATATATGTGATTACTATAGCATAAATAAATATAAATATTTATAATCGAAAACAAACACCCGCGCGGTTGTGCGAGTACAGATCTAGTTACATGTTATTTGAAGTGTTAGCCATATAACAATGAATCTAAAAGGCTAATTCAAAATACATGTAAAATGAATAAAATATTAAATGATATTAAATATGTTGTTGGGTTAACAATAAATTGAAAATTAAATATAAAACATGTATGAAGTGTAAATAATTTTTATATGCTTCTATTAGATATGTTAGCAGTTTTTACAGATTTGTAAAACTAATTTAAAGTATATCCGGCTAGAATCTTTTGTCAAATACTTATTTTATCACAGATCCATTAAGAACAGATGTACAAAGCTTGATTACAGACCAAAATGATGAACACAGTCAGAGAAAATACAGACGAGAACACAGGTTGGAAAATAATAGTAATAGGGTCCACACAGCTATAATGGGATCCTCCACTATGCAATTGGCACCATTCACTCCGGTAAGAAATTGAAATACTGTAAACTTTGAAGATATCCTTTACAAAGACCTTTTGTCAAAGCGAGAGAAACATATCACATTTGCTCTTCCGATTCAGTAGCCCAAAGATGATAAAGTTGAAATACTCTTCTTTTATACTCTTATCACTACAACATCCTATAAATTTCACAAATCAAACTGATTTAATCACCAGTCGGTGTTCTGATAAAAAAAAAGATGATAATTTTCATTGGATTGTCGTCGACAAGTCTCCACGAGGCTTAATCACCAAAGGTTTTAGCTGCTCACGCGTTTGTTTCCAGAACTGGATCATCTGCAGATGAACATAACGATGCAGCAGATGAGAACAACTATGGAAATTGCATTAATTTATGGTTTTGCTCAAAAATCAGAAAATTTGTGTTTTCAACGGAGAGAGAGAAACATCAGATTTCAGATTAAGTTGAAAAAATAAAGATTCTAAAAATAAAAACAAACTAGATCTTGACCCGTGCGACCGCACGAGTATTAATTTTATCTTTTTAATTTTTTTTTTATGTTAAAGGATGTTTTTGTTAAAATTAATTGTATTGCAAAAAGTATTTTTTGTACATGTTAACAATATATTGTATCACAAATACAGTTTTTAGTATCATATAAAAAAACCCAACATGTATATATAACAAAATTTATGTATACGATATATTGAAAAAAAAATTGAATTAAAGATATATCAGTCTTGAGAAATAAGAGTTGGTATTGTATACAAAAATTGATATATTACTTATAACATTTCTAAGAAAAAGATTATTATTCGAATTCTATAAAATTTGTAATATATAAATCTTTTGGTTTAAAATTTGAAAAATAATAAAATGAAAGTATCAATTAAATTTAAATGATTACAGATTACTATATGAGCTTAATTTTGACAGAAGAAGACCGATTGTTTAATCCGCGCATCCGCGTAAGTGGTTGTTTTTATTTTTTATAAGCTATAATATATATAAATAGCTGTTTAAATTATTGTTTAAAAGGACTATTATTTTAGTTACAATGGATTATTATTTATATGAAAATAAACGTAACATAACATATTTATATATTAATCTATATATTATATAAATGTTTCTTTTTTTTACTTTTATTTTAGTTATTACTTTTAAATAATAAAAATATAATTAGATATCTTTGAAAAAATATTGTTTAATAACTATTTAAAGATAGGTAGAAAATTAATAATAAAAAATCCTGAAAGTTAGGTTAATTAGTAAAAAATGAATTATTATGTATATACAGAATTAGTAAAATAATTACCATATAATTTATGTATTTAATTAGGATATATATATATATATATATATAGAATTAATTGTTTTCAGATACATATATCTTATATAATAAAATAGGAAAAGACAAAAAATATTAAAAGATAGGCGTATTAATTATTGTTTCCATAATTTTAGTTAGTATTTAATTTTGGAAATGCATTGATTAAAGTGAAAAGACAAAAAATCAAATAAGGTAGGTTAATTAATAGGTTCAGTGGCATAACATTGTAAATAACACTTAAAACTAAAGGATAATTTATATTTGTACTTCTATTTTAATAATAGAGATTTAGAAAAGAGAAAAGGGCAGTAGGGTAATTGTAAATTAAAATTATATGGGGAAAGAATTGAAATGTGTATATATAGCTGTTAAATAGACTATAACTAGATGACCGGTCCGCACCTGTGCGGGTATAAACAAAGTCAAATTATGGACTAAGTAGTACGTAGTTTTAGAAGTAACAAATTTTATATCATAATACTACCGTCCCTTGGGAAAAAACATCAGGCACAAAAAAATGTTGGTACTCAATATTTTACATAATACTCTCTCTCTCTCTCTCTCTCTCTCTCTCTCTCTCTCTCTCTCTCTCTCTCTCTCTCTCTCTCTCTCTCTCTCTCTCTCTCTCTCTCTCTCTCTCTCTCTCTCTCTCTCTCTCTCTCTCTCTCTCTCTCTCTCTCTCTCTCTCTCTCTCTCTCTCTCTCTCTCTCTCTCTCCCTCCCTCCCTCCCACCCCCTCTCCCCTCCCTCTCCCCCCTCCCCTTCCCCTCTCTCTCCCTCTCCTCTCTCTCCCTCTCTCTCTCTCTCTCTCTCTCTCTCTCTCTCTCTCTCTCTCTCTCTCTCTCTCTCTCTCTCTCTCTCTCTCTCTCTCTCTCTCCCTCTCTCTCTCTCTCTCTCTCTCTCTCTCTCTCTCTCTCTCTCTCTTTTTCAATTTTTCATCTCTCTCTCTATTGTTCCATGTCTTTTTATATATCTCCCAGTCTTCTCTCAACCTCCCTCTCTCTCTCTATCATAATTTTTAACTTCTTTATGCTTCACATCTCTCTCTCTCTCTCTCTATCTCTCTCTCTCTCTCTCTCTCTCTCTCTCTCTCTCTCTCTCTCTCTCTCTCTCTCTCTCTCTCTCTCTCTCTCTCTCTCTCTCTCTCTCTCTCTCTCTCTCTCTCTATCTCTCTCTCTCTCTCTCTCTCTCTCTCTCTCTCTCTAGATATATATATCTTCAAAACTTAATAATTTTATTAAAAATTGAATAATAAATATTATATACAGCTAATTTTAGTACAATTTTGAATACAAAATATCAAAAACATTTAAAATAGTCATATTTATCTTTTTCAAAAAAAGATATCTTAGAAAAATAATTTATAAAAAGACATATTCAATTTCGATGATAAATACATATTTTGATTTGACAAATTACAATAAATATATTGTTACAAAACATTCGAACCCGCAAATTCACTGGCATCCACCTCTCTTTATATATATTTGTGTCTCTTTTTCGGCATTCCTCCCTTTCTATCTCTAAATACCTTTTTCTCTCTATACCTTGTTAAAATAACATTTATTTATTTATTGTGACCTTACCAAAACTTCATTATTTTTTAAGAGCAATTGCACGCGTTATACACGATCAGAAGATTAATTGCATAGGTGGTATCAATCGCTTCGCGTACTGTTCGGACTTTCATCGTGTTTGTAGTTTGGTTATGTTGTTCAGATCTTAGTTTCTCTTCTAATTTTGTAACTTTACTTATGCATGTGTCTCAGATTTTTTCGTATGGTTGTGCGAAATGTGTGATACTCTATCTTATGTTTCCATATATGTATTTCTTTTTTTCCATATATGTATTTCTGTTTGTGGTATTAATCAAATCTTGTGTTATGACTGATGATGATGTTTAATATATACTACAACTTCCAATATGAATCGCCTCCTTCGCGGGCATCTGATTACCTAATTAAAAACATTATTGCATGGTCACTTAATTAACTTTCTTTTATTGGTTTTGTAGCTAAATAATTCTTTTTAATTGATGAAATGAAGGAAATTCATAAAAACAATTTAAACACTCAAACCTACAAAATTGCGGGCATCCACTTAGTTTTTTGATAAATTTGATCTTGCTACGGATCACAAAGAACATGCATAAATTTATAAATTTAAACCAAATAAGAGCACAAACAAAACTTTGTTCCTGAAGTTTTTAGCACATTTAAGTAAAAAGAAAATAGACAAATGCTTAAGGAAGAGACCAAGTTACCAAGGTAAGAAGCAAAAATCAAAACTTAACACATATATTAAAAAATAGACAAATCTCTCGAACATTTTATCATTTGTGTGTAATCTTGTCCTTGCCATGAAACTTCCTTCCAGCATCTACGGATTCTCTGTAGACCAAATAGAGAAAAACACACAGACACATCAGATATAAACTGATCAAACAAAAACATATAACGAATATGAGTGATCTGCAATATAGAAGACAATTTTGAAAATCTATTTTTTGCTTGACATAGAGGTGAGAAAATTTAGGTTAGCTGTGGTTGTATATATATATATATATATATATATAGCATTAAGTTTGTCGATGCTCCAGAACGGTCTCTCAAATATTTGTTTTGAAATATACAATATTTGTTAAGGAAATCTCCAGAGTATTGGTCAAGTAAAATATTTTAAAATATAAATAGTTGGTGATGGTTTACATATCTTTCAAATATATAAGGTACTATAGGAATATAATATCGCAGGGAAAATCTTTTTCAATTAAAATCTTAAATTAGTGTAGTTAATACATACCATTGATGCCCAAAGTTAGTATATATAGTGTATTTTATTCATAATGACTTGCCTCATCTATTTGTGTGAATGCAAGTTATCCCCTTATTAACTTTATTAACTTGCGCATTTTAAATAAGATAACATAATTCTTGCGCAAGTAATTTATTTGTAATAAGAAAACTAATTGTTACATGTATTAACTAATATTCTTGTGCAAGTAATGTTAATAGGGGGATTAAATTATTTTTTCCTTTTCAATTAGTATTCAATGTTACTTTCCTTTTATAGGGGGGTCGATGAATTAAAAAAAATATTTGAATTGATAAAATGACTTTATATATTCTTATATATCTATAAACTACATAAAATAATAAACCAAAATATTTATTTGAATTGATAAAATGACTTTATATATCATACTTTCAACAATTAGTTACCATAAATAGTTATTAATAATATTATGTAAGTCATTTGGAAAATATTATATTTATTTGAATTGATAAAATAACTTTATATATCATACTTTTGACAATTAGTTATCATAAATAGTTATTAATAATATTATGTAAGTCATTTGGAAAATATTATATTTATTTGAATTGATAAAATGATTTTATATACCATACTTTCGACAATTAGTTACCATAAATAGTTATTAATAATATCATTTAAGTCATTTCGAAAATAGTATATTTATTTGAATTGATAAAATGATTTTATATACCATACTTTCGACAATTAGTTACCATAAATAGTTATTAATAATATTATGTAAGTGATTTGGAAAGTGATGTTAATTGGTCATTAAATTATATTTTCCTTTGCAATTAATATTCAATGATACTTTCCTATTATAGTGAGATCGATGAATTAAAGAAAATAAAAAATAAAAGAAGAAAATCGAAAACCATCGACCAATAAAATTATAACAATCTTCCTGAGAAGCTCTATATGAGCGACACGTGTCAAAAATCACTAAAGTGACTTCTCTTTTAATATATAGGGGGATGTTTGTGTAGAGAGTGCAAATACTCAAGAAAATAATAGAGAAAGTTAAATTACTAATATCATGGAAACAGACAATTCAATCAGCGTGGGGTAGGTTTTATAGTTGAAGAAACTGAGACTACCACGTGTAAACCGTGCCCAATCAGAAAAGTTACATTAACCGTTCATATAAAGCAACCCTTAACAGGCAGTAAAGTAGTACATCAAAACATTCAAGCCAATGGATCCAATATTTCAGCTTATTTTTCTCTTTGTTCTCTCTATTTTCTCTGTCTCCTACTTCCTTGTAAAGTCAAGGCGCCTATGGTATCAGAAGGAAGGAAAAGGTATGCCGCCTATGGCCCCCGGAGCATGGCCCTTGATCGGCCATTTAGCGTTCTATGACGATGTAAACCCGACACACTATACTTTTGGGGCAATGGCCGATAAGTACGGTCCCGTGTTCATGACTAAACTTGGTTCTCACAATGTTTTGATCATAAGCAGCCAGGAGGTAGCCAAAGAATGCTACACCGTTCACGACAAATACTTGGACCGGCCTAGCCTCACCGCCTCGAAGCTCCTTGGCTACAACGACGCATTCATGTCGTTTAGCCCATATGGTGCTTACTGGAGAGAGATGAGGAAGGTGACGACTTCTGAGGTATTATCAGCCTCAGTCATTGACACCTTCAAGTGTTGTAGAGCCCAAGAGGCCGATGTGACGCTCAGAGACTTATACAAGAGGTGGGAACAAAGTGGTGGGCCTAAAAACGGAGTCCTTGTAGACATGAAGGGAGAGTTCCAGAATCTAACCGCAAATATCTCGCTGATGATGGTTGCGGGGAAGAGATACTTCGGGGAAAGCCCTAACTGCGAAAGCGGAGAAGCGAGGAGAAGCGGGAAGGTAATACGAGAGTTTCTTGATTACTTCAGCCTACTCTTGTTCTCCGATGCTATTCCAGCTCTAGGATGGTTAGATTGGAGGACTAAGAGAGGCATGAAGAGAACGGCCAAAGAGCTAGATAAAGTTGTTGCAGGTTGGGTTGAAGAACACAAGAATAAGGATTGTAGTGATGGCAATGAAAAGGACTTCATGGATATACTCATGGAGATTTTTGGACGAGACATGGATCTTGGTCTTGATGATGTTCCTACAACCATCAAGGCCCTCTGCCTCGTAAGAACAGCTTCTAGAGCCTTAATATACTGTATATATATAATCAAATATTTTCCCCAATATATATATATATATATATATATATATATGCGTGTGTGTGTGAACTAAATGAAATATATGTGATAAATTGCCTTTTTGGTGCAAACTAGAACTTGGTATTGTCAGGGAGCGAGACATCAATTGCCGTTTTGGTTTGGGCTGTATCGCTGCTCGTGAACAATCCAGACGTATTGAAGAAAGCTCATGAGGAGCTGGACCGAACCATTGGCAAGGAGAGACTTGTGGAAGAGTCTGACATCAAAGATTTGGTTTACCTCCAAGCCATTGTCAAGGAGACATTCCGTTTGTATCCATCGGTGCCTCTCATCGCTTACAGAACTGTGATAGAAGATTTCACCATATTCAATGGAAACTATCATATTCCTGCTGGTAATAATACATATAGAAAATCTCATACTGAAGAGAATACCTGAAATATATGATAAAGTTTATAAATCATTTTTAAAGAAGTTTATAAATCTTTATTTGAAAGAAAGAAGTTTATAAATCATGGTTACTTGTTATTGCCAATTAATTTAGTATATGCAGTGACATGTGTCACCTGTTTCCTGTCTATTTACTAGGGACACAATTGCTCGTAAATGCTTGGAAGATTGGGAGCGATCCGAGTCTTTGGTCTGACCCTGAAAAGTTCGAGCCAGAGAGGTTTTTGATATCAAACAAAGACATAGATTTCAGTGCACAGAATTACATGTTAATTGCGTTTGGGTTAGGACGTCGCTCATGTCCTGCAATCCATCTAGGCCTGCGGATGGTTCATTTTTTACTGGCAAGATTCTTGCAAAGCTTCGACGTGGCAATACCATCGAACCAAGATGTTGACATGACGCAGAGCAACGGGATGGTCAATCTAAAAGCCACTCCCCTGGAAGTCTTCATCACACCTAGGCTTCATCAATATCTCTACAATGTGGATTGCAGTGCTTGATTATTCTGATGCTATTTCGAATTTTCGACAGAAGTATTCTCATATTAATGAATAAATACTTGAATAAATTCCTAAACTAGAAAAAAACAACTACTTTACCTCTTTGCCATAAATTTATTTTCGGTCTATTTTGAACTTAAGATACCACTGGCTTATAAAATTTCGTAAATCTATCTATCTATACTATTAAAAGGGAAGTACATATAAAGAATATTCTTTGAACTTGCACAATATTTAAAATCTATACTATTAAAATAGAACTACATATAGAGAATATCTTTTGGATTTGCACAATTTTTACAATCTAGTGCCACTGAATTAATTATTAAACCTATATTTAAGTATTGTTTGTATTTTTCACTTTCAATAATAGATTTTCTAAATTGCTTATTACATAAAATAAATTTCCCAACAATACCATTGCTTTATTAAATTATATCAATTAAGGAATGGAATTACTTTGCATCACTTATACTGTCACTTGAATTTGTGAAACCCATTAAGCTCCAATATTCTCCAACTCATTTTTTTCTTGATGCATAGCAAATTAAATCGGTAGAAACAAAATAATGAAAGGTTGAAGACATGGAATTATTAATTTTGATCGAACCTACAAGTTTAATTTGTTTATATAGACACAAGCTCAATATATTAAAATGTCGAACACATTATATAAATAAAATCCATTTTATTTTTTAAATCCAACTACATTAAATATCACTATAATATTTTAAAAATGATAAAATCCGGAAAACTAAACACATGATTTCAACTATTTAGGTATAGAACCTTAGAATCCTATATTAATCAATTTTTTTCCACATTACTTTTAATAACAATAAGATCAAATAATTTAAACACATTATTTCAACTAATTAGATTTTATAACCTTAGAATCCTATAATAATTAATTTTTTTCCACACTCATATCTATCCCTTTATTTAATACATGTAAATTTTGAGAATATACATTTTCACTATACAAAATAAAAATCTGTTCGAGGTAATTAAACACATTGTTATCTTTCAAAATTTACTTCATTAAAATAAAAGTACGCATAAAAAATATTTCTTAGACGGATTATATTTACAACCTAATGCCCCTGAATTGAGTATTAAACTTATACTCGAAGTAATGTGTGAAATAATTATTTAATAAAAATTTGTTCGATGTAATTTAACATATTGTTATGTTTCAAAATTTTATATTAATACAAACATTACAAATCATGTATAACATTTATTACAAACACAAATTATTTTTTCTTAAAAGAAGTTGATGATATCCGCTCGTCGAGCGTGTCAAAGTCTAGTATTATTTTAAGAGCCAGAAAATATGGAAAAATTACATACTATCTCTGTCAGTTAAGTTAAGAAGCTGGTTATGTCAGTTCTTGGATCACTGAGAGGATATCCTTACAATATAATGCCCCGAGAAGCTGACATGTAAAATACTAAAGCATACTTTCCATAGCTCAAATAAAAGTTTACAGTTCAATGTGCAAAGGTGAGGAGCGTCTCCCTTGGTTCGCATACCCAATAGTTGCTATTTCCTTGACATCTTTCCAAACCCAACATATCCAATGTGTTATGAATCAGAAATCTATGATCCATCTACAAAACAAATATTTTGGAAGCATAAGGCTTGAGTTATCAGTGGCTGGCATTTGTCTTCTGAGATCTTTGTATTCGCATCAAATCATTCTTGTAACCGAACCGGAAACCAGAAAAAAATGAAAAAATTGGAACCGAACCAAAGAAAGGGAAAAAATAAAACAAATTGAAACCAAACGGAAAATCAAATACTTATTCTTAAACATATTAAGTAAAAGGGTTAATAAATATGTCAACCAAAAATTATCCTGCGCTTTCAAACGCAGGTTAAAATCTAGTTACGTATTAAATATAACTACTTCCTTATAAACAAGAAAGAAAAAAAAAATTCTTTACGATCCTGATAATAGTCCTTGACTCCTTGTTAAATCTTGTCAAAAAATGTTTAGAGGGACCATAAATCTATCTATGAAGCAAGTCAGAGAGACCATATATCTATCAACGAAGCGAGACAGTGTGTGTCTATTTACATACATACATATGCCACGTTTATTTGGAATGATTTGTTACAAGTACAACTACTACATTAAATAACAATAAAAATGTTCAATTTTAATAATATATATATATATATATATATATATATATATATATATATATATATATATATATATATATATATATATATATCTATTATTAAAACTGAAGTACACTTATAAATTAACCCTTATTTTTCAGTTTTATTTACAATGGCATGCCACTGAAGTAATTAAATGAATCATTAAATGAACTTATATTTAAGGAATTATTGTCTTTTTCTATTTATTAAACAATTTTCTAAACCAATTTAACTTAATTTCGTATTTAATATATTTCCTAAAATAAATTAGCTGATTTTTAGGAATATTTATATTTAAAATTTATTTTAACAATATTAAAATTGCATTGTGTTACGATTAATTATTTGGAACGAAATTAAAGTTTAAATTCGACATTAAACAATATTTTGAATATTCCTAAAATATATGTTTAACTTACCATTAATTATTTTGAATGATAAAATCTATATATGCTAAGATTTTAAATATTTTAAACTACTTATAGAACAAGATTAAATATTTTTAATTCAGTACTATTTTAATATAATTAAATCTCACCTAAGACTATATATTTTTCAATAATTTTTAAAGTATATGTTTAACCATTTTGATTGCTATCAATTATTTTCGACAAAAAATAATACTGAAATTTAAATATATATGAATTATTTGTAAATCAATGTTTAATGTTTATAACCAAATATTTTTTTTCTAACGTATCTAAATCTTACCATATTATCCATATTTGATCAAAATATTTAAGTTCTTTTTACATTTGGCAAACAATTTTATGTTACAAGAAATATTACTCAAACTATCAATAGGTCAATATTAATTTTTTAAAAGTTTAATAACAAGCACGGAATATTATTTTTACAGCACATAAACTATTCGACTGTTGTGTTTATAAAAATTTAATATAAACTGATAAACATTTAAATAATATTTATTTATATTCAAAAATGAAAATAAATATCCGTCCGGTCGGACGGGTCCAGCTCTAGTATATATATATATATATATTACAAGTACAACCACTAAATTAAATAACAATACAAATGTTCAGTTTATATATATATATATATATATATATATATATATATATATATATATATATATATATATATATATATATATAATATACATAAATATTTGTCACCATTTTGTGTGTTTTCGTTTTATTAGATAATTATATATGAAACTACAAAAAATGCAACACAAAAATTTAGAAAGAAAACTAAATTCGTCAATTCATATTTTCAATTCCACGATGAAGATGTATAACAATTTTAAAAATTTAGAAGTATTTGAAAGTACATGTATAATAGCCAATTGTAGATTTTATACTTAGGTATTTTAAAAAATCACATGGATTCAACTTTTAGTTCTTTTGAAGTTTAAAATTAATTTTAAGTATAATACATATAATACTTAATATAAAAAGAATTTATAAATAAATTACAAAGGTTTATTAATCATTTGAAAAGATCATTCATAAAAAAATATTAATTTATAAATTAAATTTATAAACTAGTTAGAGAAAAGGATTGTGTTTTCTTCTAGTAAGTCAAAAAGTTTTTATATGTTAAATGAAAATGCAACTATTTTGTCTACTAGTAGCCCAGCAGTAAAAGATTTGGAACATGGCATATACCTGCTTTTCTTGGGTTTGATTTCTGTTAGGGACACGGTTAATGTAACTTGGCCAGTCTTGACTTGTATTTCGACGCATACAATTTACATGGTAATACGCTAACAAATGACCTGGCAATGTTTTTATCTTTCCTCAACTCCTTTTGTCCAACCTTTTTACTTTGGTTTCTATGTATACAATTTACATGGGATTTTCCTCAACTCCTTCGTACCCAACCTTATCAAATACTAGGGCTGAGAATTATTATTCGAGATCCAGATTCGATCTGAGATCCGATCCGGATTAGCTCCGAAAATAGGATATCCAAAGCACTCGGATCCGGATCCGAATAGAAAAATGTCGGATCCGTCGAATCCGAATCCGGATCCGCAAATCTGGATTTTTAGGTCTGAATATCCGGATCCGGATATCTGGATTTTCAGGTCCGAATATTCGGATCCGGATCCGATTTTTTTTAAATATATTAAATTTTAATTTTATTAATAATTATAGTTGCTTTATTAATATTTATACATAAAAATTAGTCTTATAATATAATATTTAATTTAAATAATATTATATGCATAAATACATTCATAAATTTTGTGAAAATATTTAATTTATGTAATATTTATAGATTATTTAAATTTAATTTGTATTTTAAAAATATTTTTATTATTTTTTAATTATTTTGATGGATCTGGATCCGAATCCAGATACTCACGGATATAATGATATCTAGACGGATATCCGCAGAACATGAATCCGAATCCGGGTACAGAAATCACAGATCCGACAGATCCGGATCCGGATCCGAATATCCCGAATATTCCGGATATCCGGATCCGTCTCAGGTACCTAATTTTTATTCTAATTTAAATTATGTGTTCTGCAAAAAGAATGAAATAGAATATTTTGAATTAGAGAAATATTCTTATCCATGGATTGGTATCTATGGAAAACCGTAATGAAAAACTGTGTAGTATAATCATAAGAGACCCATTAGATCTAGTAAAACATCTAGAAGAAAACACAATCTTTTTCTCTAAATAGTTTATAAATTTAATTTATAAATTAATATTTTTATGAGTGATCTTTTCATATGATTAATAACCCTTTGTAATTTATTTGTGATTTTTTTTATATTAAGTATTCTATGTATAATACGTAAAATTAATTTAAACTTCAAAAGAACTAAAAGTTATCCATGTGAATTTTTAAATACCTAAGTATAAAATTTGCAATTGGCTATTATACATGTTCTTTCAAATACTTCTAAATTTTTAAAATTGTTATACATCTTCATTGTGGAATTTAAAATATGAATTGACGAATTTATTTTTCTTTCTGTGTTGCATTTTTGTAGTTTTATATATAATTATCTATTAAAACGAAATCACACAAAATGGCAACAAATATTTATGTATATTATATATATATATATATAAACTGAACATTTGATTGTTATTTAATGTAGTAGTTGTACTTGTAATATATATATATATATATATATATATATATAAATTGAACATTTGTATTGTTACTTAATGTAGTAGTTGTACTTGTAACAAATCATTCCAATTAAACGTGGCATATGTATGTATGTAAATAGACTACTCTTTGGATGAAATTCAATGGGTATCTACGCACTCTGACTCGCTTCGTTGATAGATTTATGGTCCCTCTAAACATTTTTCGACAAGATTTAACAAGGAGTCAAGGACTATTATCAGGATCATAAAGAATGTTTTTTTCTTTCTTGTTTATAAGGAAGTAGTTATATTTAATACTTAAAAATTATTTGAAAAATTGGTTAAAAATTAAATATCAATGGCATTCCTGTAAATATTTTGAAAGATCAAAGGATGTCAACAGTGGCGGATCTAAAAACTTTTTTAATAGGTGTCAATAAATATTTTGATTAGACAATTTTACGAACTTTAGTATTTTATCCATATAAAATAAGTGGGTTGTCGTTAATGGGGTGTCAGATGTCAAAATTAAGGGGGTTCAATTTTATAAAAACACATAATCATAAACTAAAATTTAAATTAATGGTGTGTCAAGTGACACCCCATTTAACCATGTACATCCGCTTCTGGATGTAAAAAAAAAGTCTGCTGTTTTAAATGTATTGATAAGGTTTTTTTTTTTAAAAAAAAAAAGTTGAGTAAAGGGAAACGTAAAACACGGCTCTATAAAAAAAAACAAAAACACGGTTCTATAGTACAGAAACAAGAGGAAAAAGACAATTCAATAATTTGTAGATCACCAACTTCTAAAGAAAATAGTATCCGAACTTTTCTATTAGAACTATAGTATCCGAATTTGACGTAAATTTTTTTAACTTGGTATAAGACAACGCAATCCTTTGTCTAAATTATTTAAATTATTTAAACAACTACAGCATACTTTATCATTACTATTTCTTCCACAATTTTTATGATTATATAAGTACACATATAAGATACAGAAATCAGACAATTGTTTTCTTTTTTAACAATAAAAATTATTTGATTCCTCAACAAAAGATATTTTAAAAATTTACAACGGAATAAAATAACTGATAAAATAAAATTCTCTACCAAAGAAAAAAAACTATTTACCTATATATATATATATATATATCTATAATATTAAACAGAATTCATAATGGAATTCTCCCTTTGATTTATTTTGATAATTACCAACAATGCCAATCATATATAATGGTTAACCTCTTTCCCAATTTCCATAACCGAAATACTATCCACATATTTTCTATTTTTATTTTGTTAAAAGAGATCTTTCGTTACTATACAAATGAGAATACAAAAATTGATAGCATATGATTGACTTTTATTATGCAACTAGATGATAACTCGCGCATATACACGGATAAAGCATTAATGCTATTGTATATTCATTAAATGGTTTTAATATTGTACAACACCACAATCTTTATTGATTGTAAATCATGAATACAAATGTTGGTCTCTTAAATGTATCATTATTTTTGAAAAATTAATGTATTACAACTTATTTTATTTATTTAAAGACTTCATATATACAAAAAAAATTCTTAAAATACTACTTATAATATGCATGCCCTTTATAAAGGTGAGTCAGAATCTAATGTTCATTAAAATAATTCTAAATTTTAAAAATTGTTATTAATCTTCATCGTGGAATTTAAAATATGAATTGACGAATTTTGGTTTCTTTCATATTGACAAAGGTTTGCCGTCTTATATACATTTATGTTGTTGTATATATAATCTATATTATTAAAACTGAAGTACACATTGAGATTGTTTGGAAACTTGAATAGTAATTTTAATGAAATTTGTATAAAAATATAAATAGCAGTTTAAAGAAAAAAATGTTTGGAAACATCAATAGCAGTATAAAAAATTGTTTGGAAACATAGATAGCAATATATTAAGAAAAACGTAATTAGCTTATTTTAATACAAAATTAGAAGTTTATTATATTATTAAAAAGTATCTACTTGGGTCAACTTAAAAATATATAAAAATGGAAAAATCTAATTACCTAAAAATGTTTTTGTCTAAAATAATCATAAAATAAAATTTAAAATTTATATACATATTTCAAATGAAGATAATAATTTAAAGTTGATATATATCAAAAATTGATTTAAAATATACATATGTTCAAAGATTTATTTTTACTAAAATATTTTCCAGTAGCCATTATTAAAATAATGTTTTCGATATATATGGGAAAAATATAACAAAAAGCCCAATTTCATAAACCAACTTAAATTATGGTTTTAATATTTCACATCAAATTTTAAAAATATTTTATATTATTATTTATGTGATGGTACTTATAAAATACTATTAGTTATATATTGGTACATATATAATATGATTAATTATAGACATGACATATATATGATATACAGTAGTGTCTAATGCCGGAATTTTGGGTACCCGTTCGTGGTTGGGTCCGATCTGTTTGGGTTTTGGATTTCTGGGATCAAAGATTTGAGCCCCATTCAGATATTTTTAAATTTTTGATTTTAATTATGTTTGGATCTTTGAGGGTTTGGATAACCTATCTAAATTATTTTTAGAATTTTTTAAATTTATTATACACTTTTAAATTTCTAAAAATCTATGAAAAACAATATACTGCATATAAATTTGAATAACATATCTTAAAATACCTAAAGTTAACATATAAGTTGCTTTTGTTCAAATATTTAGATCGAGAATCAATAATTATTTTAAGTATTTTTGGTGTTTTTGAGATTACTTTAACTATTTTAGATATTTATTTTGATTATTTATATATATTTTCAACTACTTAAACCAACTTAAAAGTATCATATGTATTCCGGATGTTTTATATACATTAAAAATAAAAATAATTAACATGTACAAATATATAAATCTTTTTCAGATACTTTTGAGTATCTGAAATACTTACATCCGGATCGAATTTGGTTTTTGTTCATTAATATCAAAATTTTGAATAGTTTGAATATTTAATCAATTCTGATTCGGATTTTGTACTACTCTTTTGAATCGGGATTGGTTCAGTTATTCAGATTTGAAATTTTTATCCAGCCCGAATATTGACATGAAAGATAAATAGTATCAAACATCCACACTAAAACCTAAAACTAACCAAATAACCAAAAGTAATCATATTATCATATTTGATTCGGGTTTGACTCTAATGTATTGAAACCTACAAATATTCAAATACTTCAATTAATAATATTATGACACATATAAAATATAATACTAATCATGAAAAACATAATATCTATTTATAAGAAAATAAAACTTAAAATCCTATCAATTTCTAGTTATCTATTAAAGCAAAATCACACAAAATGGCTACAAATATAATATATATAAACTGAACATTTGTATTGCTATGTAATGTAGTAGTTGTAACAATTAACAAATCATCCCAAATAATACGTGGCATATGTATGTATGTATATAGACTATTCTTTGGATTAAATTCAGTGGGTACCAACATACACTGACTCGCTTCGTTGATAGATTTATTGTCGGTCCCTCGAAAGATTTTTTTCTACAAGATTTAACAATGCGCCAAGGACTATTATCAGGGTCCTTCTAACGAATTTTTTTTTGTTTCTTGTCTATTAGGATGTAGTTATAATGAGTACTTAGTAAGGTTGAGTAAAGGGAAATGTAAAACACTTACTAAGGTTGAGTAAAGGGAAATGTAAAACACGGTTCTATAATACATAAACAAGAGGAAAAAGACAGTTCCTTTGTACTGTACATTATTTGAAAGTGATTTTGACACATTCCATTTTTATAATCATTTTCACTAAATAAATGTAAGATAACATATTAGTCTGTGTACAGTGGAGTAGTTGAATCTGATATTCAACTGTCGAATAGCTCCAATATGACGTTGAAAATGACAAAAAAGCATACCTGAATTTATCTGAGTTGAAGAGTTGAATAAATTCAACTAATTGAATATTTTAAAAGTAGAATCCACACTGATTAAATCATTTTTTTAAACCATCCCATTTATTCAAATAAATATATAGTATCAAATTAATATTTTTTTAAAAAAGAAACTTTATATTAAAATTTATTACTTTTTTATCTATATATATATAAATTTAGTTTATATAATTTGGACATTTATTTTTCAATATATAATATTGATACTATTCAAAAATGCCTTTCTAATGTTAATAATAATTGTATGTAAAATAGATTATTTCTTTTTATCATTTATAATTAAGATGAATAAATTAATTATTACTCTGTAATTATTGTAATTTATATGATGGTACATATAAAATACTATTAATTATATGATTATACATATATAATATGATTAATTATAGAAATGACATATATATGATATACAATAGTGACTAATGCCAGGATTTTGGCTATCTATTCGTGTTTGGTTCCGATCTTTTTAGATTTCGGATTTCTGGGATAAAAAATTTTAGCCATATTCAGATATTTTTAAATTTCTGTTTTAATTCTAGTTGGATCTTTGCGGGTTCGGATAACCTATCTAAACTATTTTAAATTTTTTTTAAATTCATTATACACTTTAAATTTCTCAAAATCTATACAAAAATAATATGCTGCATATAAATTTAAATAACATATGTCAGAATATCTAAACTTAACGTATAAATTGGGTTGGTTCAAATATTTGGATCGAGAACCAATAATTATTTTAAGTATTTTTGGTGTTTTGCGTATACTTTAACTATTTTAAATATTATTTTGATTATTTTTATATATTTTCAAGTAATTAAACCAACTTAAAAGTATCATATGTATTCTGGATGTTTTGTATACATGAAAAGTAAAAATAAATAATATGTACAAATATATAAATCTTTTTCGGATACTTTTGGGTATCTGAAATACTTCCGTCCGGATCGAATTTGGTTTCGGTTCTTTTAAATATCAAAATTTTGAATAATAAGGATATTTAATCAATTTATATTCAGATTTTGTACTACTCTTTCAAATCAGGATTGGTTCAATTATTCAGATTAGAATTTTCATCTAGTCCGAATATTGACATGAAAGACAAATAACAACATATTATTGAAAATACACCCATGCAAAAACTAAAAAATAACCAAATAACCAAAAGTAATCATATTATCATATTTGATTCGAGTTTGACTCTGATGTATTGAAACCTAAAATTATTAAAATACTTATAGAATTAATTATATTATGATGCATATAAAATATAATACTAATTATGAAAAACATAATATCTATTTATAAAAGAGTAAAACTTAAAATCCTATCAATTTCTAGTTATCTATTAATGCGAAATAACACAAAATGGCGACAAATATAATATATATATAAACTGAACATTTGTATTGTTATGTAATGTAGTAGTTGTAACAAATCATCCCAAATAAAACGTGGCATATGTATAATGTATGCATGTAAATAGACCACTCTTTGGATGAAATTTAATGGGTACCAACATACAGTGACTAGCTTCGTTAATAGATTTATTTTCGGTCCCTCTAAAGATTTTTTTCTACAAGATTTAACAAGGAGCCAAGGATTATTATCAGGGTAGAGTCCAAGATTTTTTTCTTTCGAATTAGTTATAATTAACACTACAAGAAAACACATTTTTGGCGATGAAAATTAAAGAGGAGAATCAATTTCTATTCAGATTTTATACTATTCTTTCAAATCACGATTGGTTCAATTCTTCAGATTAGAATATTATCTAGTCCGAATCTAATAAAATAAAGTTGGGTTATCAAGGCTGTTCAGGCTGCCACGTCAGCAAGGAGGGTGGGGGGTTTTGAGCCAGGTGGCATGTTCTTAAGTATTTTCTGTTTTCGGATGCCTTTGTTGTTTATTGCGGACTGGGCCTGTTGTTCTCACGTATTGTTCAGGCCCTTTGCAGTTTAGGGCTTCCAACATCATCTTGACGTCAACAAGCAAGTTTAGCAACCTGACGACTGCCTCCGACCATCGTAACGTAACGGCCTCAGTTTACATTCTTTAATCTCCCACTCTTAAGCAGTCACTCGAACTCTTCATCTCCCAAGTAACCTAAGGGAACTCCGACTATAAATCTGCAATCTCCCAGCTACTGCCACTGAAGATGTGATGTGAGCAGAGAAGTGAAGATATTGAGAGCTTTTGTTAAGCTATTATCAAGTTTTGGCTTCTCCGATGTTGGCTTCTTTATATCAAACAAGTGAGTGAAACTATCGATGCCATTGTTTTCTATATTAACATGTGACAATTTCTTTTTTCTTTCTGCGACTCTGTTTTTTCTAAAAGCTAATTTTCAGACTCCATTTCACCTTGCAGCTCTTATCTGTTGTCGATTGTTTTAATTAGTGTTGGAGACGGGCCATGGGAAGACATGAGTAATTTTGATGCCAATATCATATTTTGGATTTTTCACAACTGTAGAAGGCACTGGTAAAGATCAAACCTTCTTTTTTTTTCTTAAGATTAAAGCTTTCTTCTGTTTGTTTTGGTATTATAGTTATCATACTTTTTTCTTCTTCCCCTTTACAAAAGAAATAGCGTAGATTTGTTTTGTAGGATCATGTTCTCTGTTTGTTCATCTTTTCTTTTCTCTATTGATTTTCTATGTTTTCTGAGATAAAGTTTTTTTTTGGATGTGTTGTTGTTCTGTTTCAGCCTAAGGAGAGCGAAGAAGTTGTAGCAACAATGATACAACACCTGGCCCTGGAGATCCTGAGAACAAGAAGCTTTACGAAGCGAAATTGTGGGTGAAGCCATTGTTGAACTTCAAGGAATCGCAGAATTCAAGCTCGATGGTGATGATGCCTACCATTACTCCCTCTGATCTTCGATGCAAAAGGTATGACTACAGAATACATATGCTACATATATGTATGCAACACAAAAGAGATCATCAATCTTAAGAAAGATTTTGATCATGAAAATTTGGTTTTGTGGATCAGATGACAATGCACCTGGATAGAGGAAACTTTGAGGAGATGGTCTAGAACACACCTCTCAGTTGAAGGCAGATTTTGGCTTCTCAGGTTACAATGATTGTGTAACATCAACTCTCCAATTATGGCTAGAAATTAATATGAATACATGCAACGTTAATCCGAGGTTCCATAAATACGAAAAGCCTGAACCCCTTGGGAGACCTGCTTAAGGAAGTTTCTATTTACTTAATAAGTGGGTTTGACGGAGCACCACCACCTTCAAGCACTGTGATTCACCGCTTTCCAAACGCTTTAGTCACCTTACTACGTTCACTGACATAACTCATCCGGCCACTGTAGCCAAAGCCATACCATCAAATCCGATGGAGTCACACCATATAAAGGTACACATGTTTTTTGTTGGAGACCGATCTGGTGGGAGTTTCTTGTCAGTAAGAATTTTTGGAGCTTATAACTAATGGATTTCTCTGTATAAAGACTGATATGGTGATGTTTTTTTTACGTGTTGATGATGTACTTTCTACTGAATCAGGCGATGACAATATCTCATAATTGTTTTAATGGGAAGACTGTTTAAGTTAATAACCGTGTCAAGTAGATTAAGCCTATACTCACCAATACAAAGCCGTTCCGACTATGATTGATGTATGATGTGCAGTAATATGCAATTTTTGTTTGTTTTTTTTTTCTTTTATGGAAGAATGATTATATGTTCTTAGGAAAAAAAAAACCTCAAAAAGACGCAATCATGGTACTTGGAGAAGAAACCACAACTTGCTCTTGTCAAAGAAGAAGAATCTAAGAACATTATTGGCTTCAGTGGTGAAAACTTGGGTCCAAAATATCTGCCAGCTCGAGTAAGTTCTCTTACCGAAGCATAACCATGATCATTAATCATGTTTATTTTTTCTTTTCTTTTTGGGACATGCTAATTTCTACTGATTCTGGAGAATAACACAACTTCCAGGTCTATCCACAACACTTGATAGACAGGATGCATATATGAAGATATGCTGAACTGCAAGAGGTAGAGAACTGCTTTATCTGAAAACAAATTGCTCTCTCCAATATGAGAGAACCATTTCACCTGTCAATAACAGTTACATCAGCATGTAATCTGAAAATTTTGTGCATTTCCTCAGGGTTGCATCAGGTACAAAAAAGCAAGTGGAAAGCAAAAGAATTATAACCATGGAGAAAACCTCAACGACGAATGGTGAATCTCAGGAAGCTACAGAGCCTACACTCATCTACAAAACTTCTGTTTGTGTTGTTTTTTCAGGGGAGAAAAAACCTTTAACTGTCCCAATGGGACCAAACTTCCATTGCATTCATGTACCTAAGAGCTGTTATGCAAATAGAGTGGCATTACTTGTCTAAAATCTCTGGTTTACTTCACACGAGAGTTTTGTAATCTAACCTATTTCACACGAGAATTTTGTATTTTGGTTTGATCTTTGAGAAGTAACAGAAGTGAGTTTTTATTGTGTGTATATAAAACACTAGCTCATTGTTAGTATTAGTGAGCTCAAAGAAAAACTTGTAGAGTTGAGAGGTAAGGAATACTTGAGAGATTCAAAGTCTGGGAAAAGAACCTTGATCTTTGTGCATCCTATTACGAGTAATCCCATCAGCTT
Source organism: Hirschfeldia incana (assembly GCA_026261945.1). Classification (NCBI taxonomy): domain Eukaryota; kingdom Viridiplantae; phylum Streptophyta; class Magnoliopsida; order Brassicales; family Brassicaceae; genus Hirschfeldia; species Hirschfeldia incana. The sequence goes on along the minus strand of JABCMI010000175.1, from coordinate 131,039 downwards.
AGTGTTTCTTAGTTGAAGACGTGGTGATGTTAATCATAGATAAATACCACAAGGGCTTTAAATTTCGTTAGTAATAATGTATTGATAAAACTATTGTAAAATTATTACTCCTTCACGAAAATCAATTTGCTATTTTTAAATGAGTCGACATATAGTTAATTATTATCTAAAATTGATGAACTTGTCATGTTACTTTTCATATCTTTTTTTATACCCAAGTTTTACCCAAGTTCTAAGGTACGAACCAATACAACAACCTATAGAATAATCATGTTCAATTCAAGTAAGGTCGTAACATTATATTGTGCTAGAGAAATAAATTAATTTTAAATAATTAAGATAATGCAAATTAACAAAGAAATCGGTTAAAATAAAATAAAATATGATCATTTCTCTACAGTGGTGATGATTGGTTCAATTGTGGCTGTAAAAATTTAGCTGTAGGTAAGTTAACTGTAGCTGTTGCAGAGACTTTTGATGTACTTATATTTGTTGTAGTTGTAAGCTATATGTTGTAGATATTTTAAAATAAAATATGTGGTGTATATATATAATTATTTTTATCAATTAAAATAATGTATATTAATAATTTTTATAAATTATCAAAGTTTACTATTATTTAAAGTGTGATATGTAAATAATATTTTATGTATTTAAAATATTTTAATAGTTTTGAAAACACCCATAATTAAATTTAAATATTTATAGTTGTTTTTATTATGATTAACTAATTTAATTGAGACTATAAACAGTGTTTTTCATTTTACAATTTCTACAGCTTATAAAATGAGGATGTAGATTTTTTTTTTTTGATCAAAAAAAAATGAGGATGTAGATTTTTTTGGCTAAAATACATAAAAAAACAAAACTTCATTAATTTTTTTTGCTGTAGCTTTAAAATAAAGCTAAAACATGATTGGTAAAAAATAATAGAAATTTTTTGTAGGTTTTGACTAACAAAAATAAAGCTAAAACATGATTAATAAAACTTAGTGCTTTAAAAATAAATAAAACTAAAGTAATGAGATAAAGTTCAACCAATCACCCCCGGTTACAATTTGTCTATATTTGCTTTCTCCAACATATATGTTTTGTAATGCACACATTTACCTTATACGCTATGAAACACAGCAAGTTAACTACAAGCCAAACACATGTCAAATACTAAATTTTCTTTGAAACTCATCGAAAATTACATGATCTGCATTTCAAATTATATAGCAACCCGACAAAGGAATATACAAACCTGATAACCTCAATGTAGATATTCCGCGCGTAGCGCGGACACACCACTAGTATTGACATGAAAGACAAATAACAACATATTTTTGAAAATACACCCACGCAAAAACCAAAAGTAATCATATTATCATATTTGATTCGAGTTTGAATCTGATGTATTGAAACCTAAAAATATTCAAATACTTATACAATTAATTATATTATGATGCATATAAAATATAATACTAATCAAGAAAAACATAATATCTATTTATAAAAGAGTAAAACTTAAAATCCTATCAATTTCTAGTTATCTATTAATGCGAAATCACACAAAATGGCGACAAATATAATATATATATATATAAACTGAACATTTGTATTGTTATGTAATGTAGTAGTTGTAACAAATCATCCCAAATAAAACGTGGCATATGTATAATGTATGCATGTAAATAGACCACTCTTTGGATGAAATTTAATGGGTACCAACATACAGTGACTAGCTTCGTTAATAGATTTATTTTCGGTCCCTCTAAAGATTTTTTTCTACAAAATTTAACAAGGAGCCAAGGATTATTATCAGGGTAGGGTCCTTCTAAAGATTTTTTTTTCTTTCTTGTCTATAAAGATTATAATTAACACTACAAGAAAACACATCTTTGGCGATGAAAATTAACGAGGAAAATAAATTCTTATAAATTTACGTCGATGTTACGAGTTTCTTACGAGGAAAACTGAAGTCAACGTTACTTCGTCGTGACGTAACGAGAAAACTCTTTCCTTGTAAAGAAAATGTAACGTCACGTGGCCTTTATGAGGAAAACTAGTTTCCTCGTAAGGTCGACGTAAACTTAGCGTCTTCTTTACGAGGAAATCGATCGATGTGGACTTAACGACAAAAAATTCGAAAAACATTTATTTCGTTTCACCTAACAAAATTTCGTCGTAAATTCCTAGCAAAATTTCAACTACCAGATTCGAAAGTTTCCTATATTTATAGATGTTTGAACATCATTGTAAACACACTAACAAGAAAAAATAATAAAAACGAGAAAGAAAAAATAATGTCCGGCTTCGGGAATATTTTTGAGCTGCGGAGGTGGATGTATATGCATAGAGATGGTAACGTGATGGTGACGAAAGAATACCTTGCAGGGATGGAGACATTTATGCATCAAGAAGATTCCACACCGCTCGCCCAAGAAAGCGGTAAGACGTTCTGCCCTTGTAGGAAATGCAACAATTCGAAATTGGCAAATCGTGAAAGTGTTTCGAAGCATTTAATAAATACATGTTCCATGCCAAATATCTGGTTTCAACATGGAGAAGGTTATAATTATTATCAGAATGAAGCTAGTAGTAGTAATAGCAACTTTCAAGAACCGGTTGATCATCGGTTGCATAATGAACATAGTTACCATCAAGAGGAGCAAATAGTAGATTATGATAGGATTCATGATATGGTAGCTGATGCATTTGTAGCTCATGATGAAGATGAATAACCTAACATAGATGCAAAAAAGTTTTATTAATATTTATTCCTGATTTAATTTTTTTTTTAAATTTATTTTTCTAAACTAATTATTAATTTAATTTTTGTGCTTGCACCAAAAATATCATTGGTCTCTGGAGGTCACTGAGATGATGCGGAAAGAGTTTATCGGGAAGACGAAAAAACGCTTGTTGGACAAGGTCTCCAACTGGAAGGGTGACTAGATCGTGAAGGGATATGAGCGAGGCAAACCCGCTTGCCTCACCACGGATGTGTGTGATGGCCTCATCCGCAATTGGAAGGATACCGACACCATCCGAGTCGCCCAGTCTTGCTCCGCCTCCTGTAACTTGGTAGATGAGCACGGCCACGGGGTGATGCAACACACTACGGGCCAAAAACCACACGCCGGCGTCCATTTGAAAATGATATGTAATTAAATATTTAAATTTTTAATTTATATATATATATATATATATATATATATATATATATATAATGTCTAAGAACTTTCTTAAATGTTTTTATGCCAAAAGAGTTGAGACGTTTACCGACTCTTATGGAACTTTATGAGCGGACCCACAAGATCAAGGCGAGCCAATTTCTAGATGAGAAGTCTGAGAAAATCGTCAACATCGTGGCAGCTCGGATTGAGGGGCGTCAGACCCAGCTGACGCAGGAGTCCCCCGACGGATTACCCATCGCCTTATCCATAATCAAGGTGGATATGATTTACGAGAAGGTAAATTTTAAATAATTTAAAATTTTAAATTATTAATTTTATCCTTAAATTTTAAACTTCAATAAATATATTTTTTAAGGTCGCTCATAGGAAAAAGGAACATACGTTGGGGATTGGTTTTGTCAACGATGTTCCGAGAGCGACATCGTCTTATGGTCAGAGACGGAAGGACGAAGTCTCTCAGCTGCGCCACGAGTTGGTGTCGACAAAAATGGTGTTCACAGCTCGTATGGGTGGTCTCGAGAGCTTCTTGGACGTTATAGCGGCTACAAATTCGGAATGGGAGTCCATGTTCAGGACCATGCGACAACAGAATCCCATTCCAGGCGAGACATCCGGCACACATGATGAGGAGGATGTCAACAGAAGGAGCGAGGAATTCTCCGAGGCGATGAACGACCCCGTTGTTTTTTTTCGTTTGTTGTATTAAAAATTTAAAACTTATTTATATATTAAATATTTTCATATTGAGCTTTATTTTAAATTATTGTTTTTAGTAATTTAAACAATTTTCATTATTTATTTTAATTCTATTTTTTAAATTCAGTAAAATACAAAACGTAGTTAATTCGTAGCTACTTTACGACTTCCTTACGTGGAAACTTCACGAGGAAATTACGAGGAACCGTTAACGAGTTCTTTATGAGAAAATGTTTTCGTGGTGCTTATTTTTTTGTTACGAGGAAAACTTTTCGGGGGATTTACGTGTTACTTACGAGGAAAGCTTTACGAGGTAAATTACGAGGAAAGCTAGCGAGCACATTACGAGGAAATATTTACTAGGTAATTATGAGGAAAGCTAACGAGCACTTTACGTGGAAAACTCACGTGGTCTTTACGAAGAACATTGTTCTTCTTTTTTACGAGGGAATATTCACCTCGCTAGTTTACGAGGAAGTGGCGAGGAATCTTCTGTTACGACGAACGTATAACGACGAAACGTGTTTCCTCACTAATTCCTCATAGTGCCTCATTTATGAGGAACTCACAAGGAAAATGTCCCTCGTTAATCTTGTGCATTCTTGTAGTGTAATAGTTAATAAGGCTGAGTAAAGGGAAATGTTAAACACGGTTCTATAATACATAAACAAGAGGAAGTGATTTGACACATGTCCTTTTTACAATCATTTCACTAAATAAATATAAGATGACATATTAGAAACATGACATGACATATAGTTAAATGTGACATAGATGATTACATTTAATATTTATTTATATTTTTGATAATCTTTTTCTAATATGTTAGTAAATTAAACATCATCATTAAAGTAAATATATTCAAATATGATATAAAATATTACAATCATTAAGTGTAACAATATTTTAAGTATTCATAATATAGTTTATTAATTTTAGCACCAACAATTATTTTCGGGGTTTTCTATGATTTTTGAAAAAATTATAATTTTATTTGTAATATTATTAGTTTCTTTTATATATCTACAACATTTAGAAAAGTTGTTAAGTTTTACTTTTTGATAATTATACAACTTTTATATCAATTTTTAGTTAATTTTATACAAGTTGATTTAATATTTTTTATCCAAAAGATATAATAAAAATCTCATATTTTTTACCTAAATCAAAATTTATTTTAAAATATTGGTAAAAATTAATAAAACTTAAAATAATAAAAAATAATTTAGAATTTAATTGTTACACATAGTGCAAGAAAACACATAGTTTAATAATTTATAAATCACCAACTTCTAAAGAAAATAGTATCTGAATTCTTTTTATAGAACTGTAGTATCTGAATGTGGAAGCCCTCTCGGTACAGTTATTTGACCAAATGTTCATTAATACTTCTACACCAAGATGTCTGAATTTCAATTCCCAGAGAAGGCAGGATTATACAAAATAATAGAGAATAGCTTACAAGAGATTTGCATCATGACATAAGGAATACCCTCAAGGGTAGATCCGATAAGACGACTCTGGTGCAGCGGTCAGTTGTGAATCTTCGTAAGACATGTAGAATTGTCAGTTGTAAAATCTTCTGTAATATTTCTCTGAGTTTGTAATAACATTATATATCCAGCATTAATAAATATTGTAGTATCCAAAATTTGACGTATAAATTTTTCTAATTTGGTAGAAGACAATGCAACCGTTTGACTAAATTATTTAAACAACAACTGCATACTTTATCATTACTATGAATTATAGTTTCTTACACAATTTTATGATTATATAAGTACATATATAAGATACAGTAACAGAATAGAATAACCGATAAAATAAAATTCTCTATAAAAGAAATCAAACTATTTACCTATATATATATATAATATTAAAATACATTTCATAATGGAATTCTGCCTTTGATTTATTTTGATAATTACAAAAAATTCCACTCATATATCAATGGTTAACCACTTTCGACATTTCCATAACCAAAATACTACCACATATTTGCTATTTTCTTTTGAGAAAATTACTAGAATATTACTGAAAAATTGGAGTACGACTAGAATAACCTACATCTTTCAAAATTTACTAGAATGCTTGTTTACCCCTAGTAAATTGTATTGAGGTCCTTGGTTAGTTTTTTATAATTGAGATTATTTTTAATTACTAAAGTCATGACGCCAATTACGTAATCCACGTCAGCAAAAGAATGAGATAAACAGAACTAGGTTACTCAACCGTCAAAAATCACAACAACACAACTTTCTCTCCTCATCTCGAATGAACTATTCTTAAAATCATTGAAATTGTGTTTACTGCCTCTAAATTATTGTCTTGTCTTCTTCGATATCATTGTCCCCAAAATCGTCGTCTTCAATCGTGTATACAAAATTTTCGTCTCCAATCATTTCTACAAAATCGTCGTCTCCAATCATTTCTAAGAGATCGTCTTCGCCGCAATTGTATCTACGAAATCGTCTGGTATGTTGTGGCTGAGTTGTATATTATGTTTTGGCTTAGTTTGATTAATGTTCTTGCTGAGTTTGGTTTTCGTTTTGACTGAATTATATATTGTGACTGATTTATATGTTATGTTGTGGCTGAATTATTTTATGTTGCGGCTGAGTTATATATTACGTTGCGACGGAGTTATATATTTATTTTGCGGCTGAGTTATATATTACGTTGCGACTGAGTTATATATTTATGTTGCGGCTGAGTTATATATTATGTTGTGGCTGAGTTTTTATTATGTTTTGGCTGAGTTTTATATTATGTTGTGTCTTAGTTATTTTTATGTGGCTGAAATATCTTCGGTTATATGATCAGATGGATATGGATGTTTCTGAAGCTCAATCACGGGGTTACTCTCCAAGACTTTATCCTGAATGGTCTTTTAATCTAGAAGATAAATATATTAATCACAATTTTCATACGGCGAAATTTCCCTTTTGTTAGAGTAACAATAGGAAGTGATGTGTGGGAAGAACTAGAGAAATCAACTATTGGAGTAATTGCTAAGCTAGCTGGACACAAAAGCATGTGGTCTGGTATGAATATACACTATTACTAACAGCTGCGAGTACATAAGAAAGAGATTTGGAGTCTCGACGTTGATCAACCTATCAGGTTTAGCTTGCACGAATTTGGTGAGATCACTAGGTTAAACATAGATCCAGTGACAAAGAAGTTGAAACTGCCACTTTGGATGGGACCCAAGTTAGATGAACTGAAGCCATCATTAGAGGTCTGTCCGAGTTAGATTTCTGAAAACCGTAAATGGGTTAGGCTGTTACTTCTTCAAACCATGGGACTTTATGCTTTGCATCATAATTCTAGGATAGCATTTGAAAGTGCAAAAAGAGTAATCGACGATGAAGTCATGATGTCGTATTCATGGGGTCGAACTGCATATAAAGTTCTTATTGACTCTATTAAAATGTTGGATCCACAAAGAGGGTCATACACAATCAAAAACATGAAAGACATATTATTGGTTTGGGCGTATGAATCTGTCACTTACTTTGGAGAGCGATTTGGGAGAGTGGTCAATAGTAACATTTAATTCAGATTTCATCCTATTTTTCTTAGGTCTTCCTGGTTTTTGATGAATAGACGAGGGTAAGCACGGTTAGTTAGACATGATTTCTGGAACAGATTGCGTTGAGTCAACCGGCATGACCGATTCTACGTATGCGCTCACCAAATAACCGATGTTATAGTAAGGACTGAACAGGGATATACGAAAAACATTCTTGTACTGTGCCTCAGCGATTGCTTGTACACATGGTAATTTTTGGCGTTCAAAATGCCGGCATGTGCACTTTCTCTCTACCAAATTAACAACAAAGACTCGCCAGAAGATCCATATGTAACTTCAGTGTGATGAGCATAAATCATTTGTATTGGTAAGTAACAATCTGTCGGCAGTTACGACCCTATTAAAAATACAAAATAAAGGTTGACTTATTAAGAACCGTAATGGCTGACTTAAAAATTGTAAGACTGACTTAATAACTGCAAAGGTTAACTTAAGAACTGTAAAGGTGACTTAATAACTGTAAACACTGAATTATGAATTTTAAAAGATTTTTTATTTTTAAAGTTTGGCTGACTTACATGTAGTATTTTCTGTACACCACGCGTAAGCTTGTTGGCTGCGATCTAGTGTCCTCTCTGTTTATCAAACCATCTGGTCATCACACCCGTATCGATTCTAATATTTGAACACTGTTTACACCTCTAGCATTTGACAGTGCTCTTTTTATTGATTATGCTATGTTCGTAGTCATCAAATTGTACTTCTCTCCCAGGAAATAAACACGCGGCCATAGTCAGACATCAGCTCTTTGGAGGTAGCCATGGAGTTCATAATTAATCGCTTCAATCTACTCGAACTACGCAGTAAAGTCAGCAATGCTAAAACATCTGTTCTTATATAAATGGTAGGTGCAAATTCTCGAGAAGCAAACGGATACACATTTCTAATTGCTTTCCCTATCGAGTTATGCCTATTCGGGATTATCGCAAGACCCTCGTCGTCAGGAATCAAACATTTTAGTTGCATAAAAAACTAAATGCCACAAATCATCATTACATCACTCGAGAATATGTAGCTAAGATGAATATATGCATCAGTTCATTAATTCAGTAATCATTGAATACAAACTTTGCGAAATTTTCTTGTGCTTTTTTCTCTTCTAAATGCAGAACTCTACACCCTCTACTGTCAGTGTTGAATACATATTTGTTTTTCTTAATCCAGTTACCGGAACTAATAATTATCGGATCTATAAAAATCTGAGAAAGATGAAGAAAAGATAAGGAAGATGAAGACACATAAGTCAGCCGTAAGTAAACTGAGTTTACTGTTAATCCATCCATTTACAGCTGACAAAAAATAACTCAGCCGTAACAACCTCCCATAAATCGGACGTAAATTTAATAACTCAGCTAGTCGATTTTCATTAAATCAGTTGTAGAAACATAACTCAGTTGTGTCCTAACTATAACTCACTCGATTTTTTGAGAAATCAGGCTGCCAATTTATAAGTTAGCCGTTATGTCATAAATCAGCCAGATTTTTGTAAATCAGCCATCACTAACGGCTGACTTATGTTCTTAAGTCAGCCATTTTCTCTTAAGTCAGCCGCGTTGCTTAATTTAGCTGCAACATAACTGTAACTCAAGTGTAACGACTTATTTAGCGCTTTACGACTGACTTAATAAAAACACGGAACCAGATTCCTACGTGCCGCCGGGTTTTTACTTGAGTGACACTAAAAAGTAATGGCATTCTTGTAAATACGATTTTTCTCTTAACGTAAAAATGGCACATTTGGCATTATAAAAATGACAGTGATAAAAAAATGTGTATGGTTTTTGTTAATTGTCCTAAAATATGTAATGCTTGGGTAAAATTTTCTTTTATTTTTCTTAAAAGAGATCCTATGTTACTATACAATTGACAATAGAACTACTTTTAGCAAATGATTGAATTTTACTATGCAACTAGATGATAATCCGTGCGTATGCGCGTAGTGAGCTTTTATACTATTGTTTACTCATTAACTGGTTTTAATATTTTTCAATACTACAATATTTTTTTATTGTAAATGACGAATACAGATATTGGTTTCTTAAATGTATCATTGTTGAAGAGTTGATGTATTACAACTTATTTTAGTTATCTAAAGACTTCTTATGCACAACAGAAAATTAAATTTTGCGATTGACACAAATCATCAAAACCAGATAGACAACATCGATTGTAAAACGAACAGAGGGGATAAGGTTTTCTTCTCTTGATTTGCTTACTGTTGACTCTTCATAACTGATTTCACATTTCTTATAAAATTGTGCTTTCATTCTCGTTTCTGTTTCATTGATATAAGTTTTTTTAAAACATATTCAGTGAATTCAGTGAAATACATACCTGTCAATTTAAAAATATAGGCATTTGTAAACACTAGTCCCACTCCAGATACATATCTAAGAATCTAATTTTCGAAGAAAATCACCGCCAAACTGTATTCACGGGTTAGTGTTAAAATCTAATACTTCAAGTTGTTATAGAATGAATATAAGTATAAATTCAAAATATAAATGTCCGACTAGTATATATTCACAAGTTCGGTCTAAAACATCTAATTCTAGAACAAACAAAATAAATTACTTATTTTATTAACCTATGCTTTTGAGGTTTATTTACTTAAGATTATACAGATACTAGAGGTGTGTCCGCGCTTCGCGCGGAGTATTTCAATTTGTTGTTAAGTATAATTTTTTCGATGATGTAATTATGTAGTCGTCTTTATTTGTTAAGAATATTATTTGGTGTTTTATTGCGTTATGTAGTAGTAGATGATAAATTAACATATTACATTTTTGTTTTTTAGTAATGTGTTCTTATGTGTATAGTAATATTTATTAGTGGTGAAGTGAACTTCTGATGTAAAGTACGTTGAATTTCAATAACTTTGCTTTTAAGCATTAGTTAGTTCTAAGATTAATGGTTTCAGCATAAAAAATATTTTTACTTTTTCAATTTTTTAACATTATTCTTTTAAGATATTTTCCTCTTCTCCATGTATTTTGAACTTGAATTGTTACTATCTTCGTATTTCGTTTACTTTTTCGGTATTCTTGCACAATATTTCTTACATTCTTTTCTTGTGAGATTATCTGATATTTGTTATGGATCAAGTTTAAGAGTTTTCAGTTGTGTGGTTGTTTCTCACTGTGTTGTAGGCTCTTTCTGGTAAATATTGGTTGTTCATCTTCTTCCTTAGATTTTGGCTGATGTTAGGGACTGTCTTTCCTTGGGTTGGATCAAAGTAGTCGTCTTTGATGTTGTCTTCCTCGTCATTGCTTGCCGTCGATAGTTCATGTTTGCCTTGATTTTTCAAGATCTGGTTTTCAGTGATTTAACTTTTATACTCGCTTTCATAGCTCGATGACAGTTCCAAGATTTATTGATGTCATTTTATCTCCCCTTCACTCTATGTTCTCTCATCTTGTTACAACTTTTATTGTTGTTACAATTTTCATCGCTGCTCGCGTCTCTGGTGGCTCCCCCTTTCGCCATGTTTTCCACTCCATGTTTGGATAGTGTTTCCTTTGTGTATGCTCTGTGGGCTTTGAAGGTTGTTTCAGCCTTCAAGATTAAGCTCTTATTTTTCGGTGATCGACTCTCATTCTCCCTCCTTCAGGTTGTTTCTTTTCGTCCCACTGCTTCATTTGGTATATGTGTGCAAAGTTAGTCTCTTAGAAATTTGGTGCCTTCTATCTAGAGCTTTGTGGTTCTTCACCGATATGAGCTTCTTGCATGCGTTTTGTATTCATGGTGCTTTAGGCATGTGTCTTTTTGCTTCGTGGTGATTTTGGACTTATGGTGATTATTTTTTCTTTGATATGCTTTCTTGATTATTTGTGTTGGTACTTGATCGTGTTTCTTTGTTTTGTCTCATATTTTATATTTCTATCATTTTTCGACATCTGCTCGTTCTGGCTAAAACACTTTATTGTAAGGTGAGGTGAGTTAGTCTTCGTTCTTCGTCTTCTTCACAAAAATATGTTTCGTCCTCAAATATTTTTTTTTTACATATAGATTTGCGGGATTTATTTGTAGGGGATATAATGATGAAAAATTCAATTTAAAGACATTAATCTGATAAAAAATAGAGATACAACTATTTATATAATTTCTAGGTTTTTTTCCTTACGAAAAATTTGTGAATATCTATATATATGGAATTACTTTAGTTTCGAATGTAGAGATGGAGAAAGATGAAAGGTTGTGTGTGATGTCCCAAATATTTTTTATCATTTTAGTGATCTAAGTTGTATTTAAGAGTCACTTGTATGTATGAAGAGTTAGGATAACGATTAAAAAAATATGACCAATCCAAAAAGAAAATGCAATTAGAAAGTTGGACCAAATTGTGATAATAAAAAATAAATGATTTAAAATGTAAAATTCAAAAAAAAAAATGGGACACATGTTGCAAAACCCCTCTGCCACTTGTCATGAGAAGAGTAAAAAGTCTACTTTATATATATAGATATATAATACTTTACCATTCCATTATATTTAACTATGGTATAAGCTAAGAATTATTTGGCTTATTAAATGATAAATCAAACAATTTATAATAAATAATTCAAATCTCTCCGTTTTTTACAATTATAGTAGTTAGATAGGGTATTACAGAAAAAAAAATTAGATGAATGATCAAATTTCTCATTATTCAAAAAAAGTCAAAATGAGATAATTAGAATATTGTCTAAATAACAACTTCTTAACTTTCAACAACAAAACACAATCCTTTTGTCTAAATAATTTTTAAATTTATTAATGTTATCAGTGATTTATAAACCTTTTTATGATTTTTTCTATATTAAGTATTCTATGTATTATACGTAAGATTAATTTAAACTTCAAAGGAACTCAAATTTGTTTTCATTCGATTTTTTTAAATGCCTTAGTAGAAAATTTATAATTGGCTATTATACATGTTCTTTAAAATACTTCTAAACTTTCAAAATTGTTATAAATATTCATCATGGAATTTAATATATGAATTGACAAATTTAGTTTTCTGTCATAATGACAAAGGTTTGTCGTCTTACATTTTTGAAGTTGTATATATAATTATTTATTAAAGCGAAATACAAAAAAAAACAGCAACAAATATTTATGTATTTTATATATTATATACATAAACTGAACATTTGTATTGTTATGTAATGTAGTATTTGTAACAAATCATCCCAATAAAATTGTGGCATATATATGTATGTATATATACTATTCTTTGGTTGAAATTCAGTTGGTACCTGCATACACTGACTCGCTTCATTGATAGAATTGGGGTCCCTCTTAAGATTTTTTCGACAAGATTTAACAAGGACTCAAGGACTATTATCAGGTCCTACTAAAGATATTTTTTTCTTTCTTATCTATAAGAAAGTAGTTAAAATTTATCTTATTAAAAAAGAAGTACCCATATAAAATACTCTTTAGTTTTCATTTTATTTACAATGGCATGCCACTGAAATATTTAAATGAATATATTTTTGCTAAGAATATGCTTAGATTTTAAATATATTTAAACTACTTATAGAACAAAATGAAATATTTGTAACTGAATATTGTTTTAATGTGAATATATATTTTTCAAGAATTTCTAAAATATATGTTTAACCATTTCGGTTGCTATTAATTATTTTCAACAAGAAAATTTAATACTGAAATTTAAATATCTTTAAATTACTTGTACAACAATGTTTAATGTTTATAACCAAATGTTCCTTTTTAAAGTATCTAAATCTTACCATATTATACATATCTGATCAAAATATTTAATATGTTACAAGAAATATTACTCAAACTATCAATAGGTTAATACTAATTTGTCAAAAAGTTTAATAACGGACACGAGTAATTATTTTTACAGCATATAAACTATTCGATTGTTGTGTTTATAAAAAAAATAAAGATATGATAAATATTTAAAAATATAAATCAATATATTTAAATAATATTTATTTTTATAAAAGATGAAAATAAATACACGTTCGGTCGACGGGTCCGGCTCTAGTTAATACTTAATAAGGTCAAGTAAAGGAAAACATGAAACATGGTTCAATAGTACAAAAAAAGAGGAAAAAGACAATTCAATATTATTTTTTTTGGCGGCAAACGGTTATTCTATTACTCAAGCTTGAGGTGGTCTGGGTAACCATACCAGAATAGAACAACCGATAAAAAATAACTTCCTATGAAATGATCTAGCAGTTCTAGCTAAAAAGTATGAGATTTGATTGCGTGCTTTTGGAACATAAGAGATGTTGAATTCCGGGAAGCATATATGAAGTGTCTCTATCCTCTCCAATTCCGTCGCAAAACTTGGCCAGGCATGTGGATCCTTAATCATTGCTAACAGCTCATTATAGTCTGTTCCGAAGCTCTGGCATGTTGAATATTGAAGCATATTCTCCATCGTCCATCGCAGTACTTCTACTTCTGAGAGTAAGGCTGATTCTCTTCTAAAATAATTTCGTGTCCCCATAAGTTGAGTGTTCCCACCACTATCCATCCAGACCCATCCACATCCACTAAATTGTGTCTGGGATGTCCAAGATCCATCTAGCAAGCAGATGTTACCCAAGCTTATGACTTGGGTTTCCTCACAATTTCTCTTGTACCACTGGCAGTATCCTCTCATTCGCATTATACTAGGCCTGACATTCACTCTCAGCATAGCTTACTAACTTCAGAGGATCCCTATCTATCCCTCTAAAAAGCTTATCGTTCCGAACCTTCCATATATACCAGATTATCCAGGGATAAGGATCCCTGTATTGTTATGCTATTCTTCCTCTAGAATAGATGATCCATATTCGCGTATATACTTTGTACTGGAAAGATATACGTACTTGTTGGAGTTGCCGGTAATAACCAGGCTTGTAGAGCTGGCGGAAATTCAAAAATAGCATGGGTTACTGATTTTTCTGGTTCGCCGCATCTTAGGCAATAGTTATCACATCTCATGTTGCGCCTTACTAGATTCTTTGTTTCTGCGACATGGCCGGTCAACAATTGCCATATAAGATGACAAATCTTCTTTGGCGCCTTTAAATTTCAAGAAAAGGCTTGGAGCTTGGCAATGCTTGGTTCTAATTCTTCATTTTCCCCAATCTTTAAGAGATTTCGAGCAACCCAATATCCAGATTTAACCGATATTGTCCATTCTTTGTGTAGTTCCAACTAAATGTGTCTTTCCGATGAGTTGTGATTATAGCCAAACTCTTTATGAAGGGAATATCTTTCAGGTCGACATTTTATAAATCACCAACTACTAAAGAAAATAGTATCTGAATATTTTTTTTAACTGTAGTATCCGAATATTGATCCGGTCCGACAGCCGGTTCGGTCCACATGTAAAAACACTGCATATATGTTATCTTCAAATATATTACCCACAATTAAAGAACAAGCAGAATAATTTTTTAAAAGTTAGTTTTTACATGTAATATTAGATGTACGATGACCTTTGATGACCATATTAACGTTTTTAGTATTGATATATTTTATATATATATATATATATATATATATATATATATATATATAAACTGAGCATTTATCCTTGGATAAGAATTTCTCTCTGATTCAAAATTTTCTATTTCATTCTTTTTTTTGGAACAGATAATTGAAATTGGAATACACATTAGGTGTTGGAACAAGCGTTAGACACGAAGGATTTTAAGAAAGTCCCATGTAAATTGTATGCACAGATACTCAAGTAAGAAGGTTGGGCAAAAGGAGATGAAGAAAGATCAAAACATAGCCAGATCATTTGTTAGTTTATTACCATGTAAATTGTATGCGCCAAAATACAAGTCAAGACTGGCCAAGTAAACTTTGTCCCTAACAGAAATCAAATCCAAGAAAAGCAGGTACATCACATGCCATGTTCCAAATCTCTTACAGCTGGGCTACTAGTAGACAAATCGTTCCATTTTCGTCTAACATATTACAACTTCTTAACTTGCTAAAAGAAAACACAATCCTATTGTCTAAATAATTTATAAATTTTATAAATGATTTATAAATGAATATTAAAATGATTTATAAACCTTTGTAAATGATTTCAATTTTTTTCCTATATTCAATATTCTATGCATTATACTTAAGCTTAGTTTAAACTTCAAAAAAAAAACTCAAATTTGATTTCACGCGGTTTTTTAAATACCTTAAAAAATTATAATTGACTATTATACATGTTCTTTAAAATACTTCTAAATTTTAAAAATTGTTAGAAATCTTCATCATGGAATTTAAAATATGAATTGACGAATTTAGTTTTCTTTCATAAAGACAAAAGTTTGTCGTCTTACATTTTTTTGTAATTGTATGTATAATAATCTATTAAAGTGAAACGTACCAAAATCGACAAATATTCATAAATTTTATTTATCATATATATAAACTGAGCATCTGTATTGTTATGTAATGTAGTAGGTGTACCGTGTAACAAATCTTCCCATTTAATGTGGCACATATATATATATATATATGTATATCGAGTCTATTCTTTGGATGAAGTTCAATGGGTACCTCTACATACACTGCTCGCTTCTTTGATAGAGTTGGGGTCCCTCTAAAGACTTTTTTGACAAGATTTAACATGGACTATTATCAGGGTCCTTCTAAAGAATTCTTTTCTTTCTTGTCTATAAGGAAGTAGTTATAATTAAAAAAAAAAGTAGTTATAATTAAAAGTGGAACACGGTTCTATGGTACAACAACAAGAGGAAAAAGACATCAATAATTTATATATCACCAAATTCTGAAGAAAATAGTATCCGAATTATTTGCTTGGACTGTACTATCCGAATTTTGACGTATAACTTTTAACTTTCTTTTTTTTTGGTTAAAATATAATTTTTAACTTGGTAACTTGGTAGAAGACAAATGCACTCCTTTGTCTAAAGTATTTAAACAACTACTGCATACTTTATCATTACTATGAATTATAGTTTCTTCCACAGTTTTTACGATTATATAAGTACATATAAGATAAGAAATCAGACGATTAACCGGAGCTTCTAGTTCTGGTGGTAAAAAGTTCACGATTGTGATTACCGCTACCTGAATTCGATTCTCAACTACTGGAGAATTAACATTTCGAAATCTCCAAGGACAGAGAACCGACACGTGACAACGCGTGACTAGTCTGTACCGCTTCTATGAAATCAGGATACCTCTATATAATTCAAAAAAAAATATCAGACGATTATTTTCTTTTTTAACAATAAAAAAAATACCTATATATATACAGATCCTTACCACTACATTAATTAAAACATATTCTTTTAGTTATACTCCTTCCGTTCCTAAATAATTGATGTTTTGAAAAAAAAAAATTGTTTCAAAAATATTGATGTTTTATTTTTTCAATGTATAGTTTAATAAAAAATTGTAAGTTTCAAAAAGATTAATGTGTTTTATTGAATTTCTATTGGTTAAAACTATGGAAAATTTTTAATCACAAAAAACAATGCATATTTAATGAGTTTTCTTAATATATGTGAAAAATCTAAAACATCAATCTTAAGAAAACAAAGGGAGTATTTATTAATTCAAAAATCATTTAATTCCAACAATATAAGATCTTAAATGTATATTGCCTCCTTTTTCGAACTCAACACATTAAAATTTCAACTCTCAAAGATTTAGAGAATGAAATCTATGAGAGATCTTATTTAATTCCGAAGCTTCAGTTTTCTATAACTCGCAAAGCATACAATCTCTTTTTTTTACTTATCTTTTTATTAACTGTGTTTGAACTAATACTCTATAAAGACAAGGGATGCCAATCCATGGATGAATCTGAAAAGTCCGACGGATCCTGTTTTAAAACTCAGAGAATGGGGTGAGACTGAAGTTAACCAATGTTGAATTTAAGCTTGGATATTTTTGATGATATCAATACTTATTTTTATTTGTCCCATACTATAACTTTAACTTTTCCATAAATTATTCTGAAGAACATTGAAAAAAAAATCATGAGAAAAATGTATACAAGTGTTACAAAAAAGAAGTATACAATTTAGGATAAAAAGCAATCATCAAACATTATACGGCTTCATTCCTATCTTACTATATTCGGTTACTATGCTTACAATATTCCACTATGTAAGTCAGACTAAGTACTATTACTTACTTTGTGTTTTTGAATCAAGTTTTCCTGTCACTTAGATCCTACTGTCCTTTGAAATTGAGACGTATCAAAGAAGTACGAAGTGTATGAAGAACAGACAAATAACACTGCTCCAAAAGATTTCTGAAATGTAATTTGATCATCAATTTTTGAGTTATAGTGGGCCACACTTAATGTACAGAATCATTAGTTTCTAATGTTTGATATTTAAAAATGTAAAAGTTTATGTTCAACAATATTTGTTTTACTCACGACAAAAATCAAACTTCAAAAGCAAATTAAATGGTAATATTGTGTTGCATATTTTTAGGAATGAAATCAAAAACTAAATAAAAAACAAGATTGCATAGTAAATAGTTGTTAGGTAACAATATATTCAACATGCTCTTGATGAAATGCTAAAACAATTTAATAAAAAATTAAACATAGGTTCAATTATAACAAATTTCACATTGAAATATTGTGTATATTTGTTTTAATAGACAAAAGATGATAGGTGACAACATATTCATAATCCTCTTAATGATTTTTTAAAAAATACAGTTAATTAAATTTTAAAGAAACAGTTAAATTATTAAACTCGCACATAAAAAATTGAGTACATAGGTTTATTAGATAAGATTTTTTTTAAACATGTTAAGAATGTAAAATCTTGCGAAACAGGTTGTCGATACAAGTAAAACTGCTACATTCGTATTACTGATACCTGTCGACATTATGACTATCTACTTTATTAAAAGAAAATGATTTTAAATAAATATACATATGAAAATGTTTTTGGACCTTTTTCTTATACTTAACATTTTTTAGTCCTACAATTAATTACTCTAATTATACACACCTAATAACTCTAATTACCGATTAATTGTTTGGGTTGCTGCAACTTGAAATGGAGAAAATGGAAACACCTAAAATCATGGGATCACAATAATTGTATTGTACGTGGGATATAAATTCACTAAAATCACAATCATATTTAAGCGAAAGTAATGTTACATTTTTTTTTATGCCGACCAAAAAAAAAAACCATGAAATCTTACATTATAATTTGAAAAATTTACAAAAAAAATAATTAAAAAATTTCACAAACCATATGCTAAAACAAAATTATATATATTTTATTAACTTAATTTTTATACAAAAATTATTTTAATAAAAAACTATTAAGACAGTTGAAAAACTATTAAAAGTTATTAAGAATGTTCTATTTAAATTAGTTTTTCTACATCATTCTATTGAATTAGTTACTATATAAGAGAATATGTTTGGGTATTCATATATGTGGGTCGGTTCCTTTCTATTTGGGTTCATGGGACCCTAATTGGACGCAAACAGATATTTGAATTTTTAATTCAAATTTATGTAGGTTTCTTTCATATCTGGGTCGGTTGGGAATCGTAAAATACATGTAATATTTGGGTATGTAGTAGGTCTAAGTCGGTTCAGATATTTAAAAACTGAAAATATTAGTGCCCACAAACCTGAAATTGATAAAAAAACTTGAAAAATATTCGGAAACCCAAAGATACCCAAAATTAGGGATGAGTTTTAATATCCGAGATCCGTTATCTGATCTGGATCCGTTCCAATCTTCTCCGAAAAACAGATATCCAAGGTCCGTATCAGGATCTGGATAGCGATATCACGAACATGGATACAGATCCGGATAGCAAAATTTGAAGTCAGGATATTCAAACCTATTATATATTTTAAAAATATTTATTATATAATTATATTTCTATATTGATATATATATAAAATAACTAAATGTCAATTTTAATAAATTTAAATTATTTTCAATTATTTTTTTAAAGAATCCCAATTTTTAATTTACTTTAATTTTTTAATTTTTATTTAAATCCGAGTCTAGATATTCACGGGTATTCATATTTTAGTCTGAATATCCTAACTTCAAATATTTGAAAGGTATAAATCCATGTCCAGATAGCAATTTTACGGATCCGGATCCGAACTGTATTCAAAATACTCAAAAAGATTTAATATTCTTCCCGAAATATAACCCAAAAAACTGAAAATACTCAAACTTTTCTCGAAATATATTTAATTTTTTTACCTGAAACCCGAAATTATATCTATCAAATCTAACCAAAAAAGAATATCTATAATACCAAAAACATATCTGAAATATCCAAATATACATAAAATACTTCATGTAATTTGGGCACTTGACTAGGTCTTGGTAGGATCCGTACCGAACCAAGGTCTGCTGGTCTAAAAAAACACGCAATATGTTCATTTTACTAGACCCGAATCCGATCAGTTTTTTTTAAAAGATTTGAGTAAAAACTTAGACTTAAGAGAGAGAGAGAGAGAGAGAGAGAGAGAGAGAGAGAGAGAGAGAGAGAGAGAGAGAGAGAGAGAGAGAGAGAGAGAGAGAGAGAGAGAGAGAGAGAGAGAGAGAGAGAGAGAGTTATATAAAAAAATACATACAAAATCTCATATAAACTAATTCATAAATTTTATAATTTTAAACAGATTCTCTCCTTCGATATAATACGATTTTGTAATATTATAATAGATAATGGTTCCAAAATATTAATTCATATAAAACTTTGTCTATAATCCAACAAAAAACCCACGCTTTTGAAACGCGGGTCAAAATCTAGTATTTCTATTAAATGTATACTGGTTCATATTTAGCTGTATCTCTTATATACTAAAACGCAAATCGCACGTCCAATCAAAATACGACATGTGGAATAAGTTTAAAACAAAAAAAAAGCTAAATAAAATACAGAAAACACGATTCCCATTTTTATACATTCCTAATAACTAAATTCCTCAATTTTCTCAGACTATTAACAAAATGAATCTCAACACCACGATCAAAACTGTCGGAACTGTTTAATCTTCCGTATAACTTTCCATCTATTATTATTTTTTCTTTATTCGATCACTTTCTCTTCATATTTCTCTTCTTCTCCATCGCTTGATTTTTATTAGTTTCAGTAATTTTCTAATTTCTTACGATGGTATCAACACTCTGTTGACTACAGATATCTTGCTAAACATTTGCACAACAAATAATTTGTGAGAAAGAACAAGAAAAACATAATTTTGTTATAGCAAAGCTTCCCGCAAAGTTGTTAATTTCCTGGTTAGTGAGGCTAATAACTCACCAACTCTTTATAAGTCAAATCATAGTTTTTTCATGTTTCTTTTTGTATGAATCTTTTAAATTATCTATAATTATTTTATTTTCTTTTATTTTCTAGAATCTACATACGCAGTAAAAGGTAAACCCAATAAATTAGATCAATTCTGTCTTTGAAGAATTTCCGAATGACTAAATTAGTTTTTAATTTGCGGGCACATGATTCTTTGTTGTGGTCGTGGTAAATCAAGGAAGGAAAGTACCAATATCAACATAAGAAGCACCTCAAGAAAAAAGAATATGTTCTGATGAAAAGAAGACAGAAAATGGGGATTAAGAAAATCAAGTGTTTTCTTCATCTGTATCAAGATCTAACTTCAGAAACGAGGACTCATATCTACATCTGTATCAAGATCTAACTTCAGGTTGGTTTTCTTATATTTGTATGGTGGAATTATTATTTTTGGATCAACATACGTTTTTTGTATATTTTTTCAGAAACAAAAACTTTATGATAAATATAGCATTGAAAATGAAAAAAAAAACAAAGAGCAAGAAAAAAAGCAGAAATATATACAAAGGAAGATTGATTAGTTTTATGAAAAAAAGTTGTTGAAAACTGCAAACTTTAAGAAAATTAATTAGTTTTATTGAATTACTATTGGCCAAAAGTTGTTGAAAATTGAAGATCACGGAAAACAATATGTTTATTATAGTGATTTAAAGGGTTTTCTTAATATATGTAAAAACACTATAAAGACTATTTTTTAGGAACATAGAGAGTATGTTATATAATATAATGAAAAGAATAATGTATGTGCGTACGCACGGGAGCTAATACTAGTTTTAACTAAACCGAGAACCCAAAATGCAGTTTTAAAACAGAATCAGGAAACGAAAGTAAACAACACCAAGTCAATGTTTATATGAACCGTTCTGATATCTCGGACACAAAAAAAAATCAGAACCAAACTAAAAACCAGATTTGTAGCGAATATCCAAAATATACTTTATATACTTACAAATATTAATTATAACTATTTATAAAATTATCAAATATTCTAAAAGTACTACTATCTATAAACCGAACTACCCAAAAAAATCAGGATTGCCCTATTACTTTTATTTAAAATATTTTAAAATTTCGTAATTTACAGATAGAACCGAATAAATTAAATATTTTTATCAAAAATATCTAAATTTATCTGGGTTATTCGAGATTTTATCCAAAAAAGTTGAAAATGTTATTTTTACCCCAATTATTCAAAATAATCCAAAAACAAAAACTGAACCATAACCAAATTGATCTCAAATTTTTAACAGGTTCCTAACATTGTTATTCAAACAAAACCAAAAAACAATTATCAAACAAAAACCAAATTCATAAATAAGCTAACGGTTGTCATAAGTCTTAAATTAAAAAAAAAAATGAAATACCAGACCAAAATCAGAATTACAAAACTGGAACCAAACAGAAAAAACACCTAGATCTAAACATATTAGTAAACAAATATACTGATAAATAAATATGTAAACATAATGTGATCCCGAGGACGGATTAAAGTCTAGTCTATAATATTAAAACAAAATTCTTAATAGAACTCTGTCTTTGAGTCATTTTGATAATTACAAACAATGCCTTTCTTACATTAATGGTTAACCACTTTCGACATTTCCATAACTGCAATACTACCATATATTTGCTTTTTATTTTGAGTAATTCTTTGATTCATTTTGATAATTATAAACAATGCCACTCCTACATCAATGGTTAACCACTTTTTGACATTTCCATAACTGCAATACTACCATATATTTGCTTTTAATATTGAATAATTCTTGGGTTCACCCCCAGGGTCAATCTGTAGGTTGACCAACAAATAGGTGTTCGACCCAATTTTGGTCAATTACATTAACGGGCCGAGATTGAGACATGGACCGCAAAGAAAAAACTCATGACGAATATGCAAGCTTGAGACGAAGTCATCAAAGATCTAGAGATCGAGGAAGAGGTTACAGTGATCGCGGAGCGACGAAGCTATAAAAGAGAAGAGGAGGCAAAGTAGAAAGACACGTGAAAAACCTTGGAAAAAAAGAGAGAACACAATACACTTCGACCTAATTTAATATCGCTTTAGATCTATTCTTCGAAGACCTCTTTTGTAGTTTCCAATCTCTTCAATTTACTGTAATCATTCTCCTTAATCAATAAAAGTCCATTTTTGTCAACCAATTTCTGATTACATCGTTGCGTTCTAAGGATATTGTTGTCCACATCCTTTTCATTCTCCCGTTTACATCACAAACACTATCAAATACTTATTGTAGATTTTAGGATCTACAACAGATTTCGTTATTTCATATTTAATACCTTTCAAAAAAAGAAACAAAATATTGTTAAGTTATATTATGTTTATAAAATAAAATAAAATAAAAAATAATAGTAGTTGCAAATAAAAAAAACTTCTTTCAAAAATATTTTAAATTCCGTTAGCAAAACATTAAACCATAAACCCTAAATCCTAAACCCTTGGATAAATCTTAAATCCTAGGGTTCAGAATTTATTCAAGGGTTTAAGGTTAAGTATTTAAGGTCTAGGGTTTAGTGTTTTGTTGTCTGTGTTAAAAATATATTTTTTTTTTAATTCGAATACTTAAGATATATCCAAGGGTTTAGGGTTTATCCAAGTTACCTAAAGGTTTAGGACTTATCCAAGTTGCTCAAAGGTTTAGGGTATAGCCAAGGGTTTAATATTTAGGGTTTACTGTTTTACTGATGGCATTTTTTGTTTTGCAACCACAATTATTATTATTTTTAAACATTGTATAAATTCACAATATTTTGTTTCTTTTTTTTGAAAGATATAGATATGAAAAAACAAATTCTTATTGGTTTGTGAACCTACAGGTCCATCCTAGGGAGTGAACAAAAAAAATCGTCTTTCTTTTTCTTAAAAGAGATCTTTGTTAATATATGATTGATACTAAACAATTGAGAATACACCAATTTATAGGAAATGATTGACTGTTACTATGCAACTAGATGATAATCCGCGCGTTGCACGCAGAGAGTTTTTATACTATTGTTTTTTCATTAAATGGTTTTAATATTTTGCAGCATTGCAATCTTTATTGATTTTAAAATGACGAATACAAATGTTGGTTTCTTAAATGTATCATTGTTGTTGAAGAGTTAATGTAGTATGACTTATTTTAATTATTTAAAACTTCATATTCACAATAGAAAATTAAGTTTTGCAGCTGATAGAAATCACTAAAACCAGATAGGCAACATTGATTGTAAAATGACAAAATACAATTTTCTGCTTTCGATTTTTTACTATTGAATCTTCATAAGTGATTTCATACTCCTTATAAAAGTTGTGCTTTTGTTTTCGTTTTTGTTCACTGATATGATTTTTGTTTTTGTTTTTTTTTTATTTTTTTTATGGGTTCAGTGAAATACATAAGTGTCAATTTAAAACGATAGACATCTATTAAAACTTGTTCCACTCTGGATACTTATCAAGGAATCAAAATTTAACAGAAAATCACTGGCAAACTATATTCACAAGTTAGTGTTCAAATCTAATATATCAAGCTATAGAATATAAATGTAGACTTGAAATATAAATGTTTGTCTAGTATATATTCACCATTTCTGTCCAAAACAATCTCATTCTATAACAACAACAAAATTACTTATTTTATTAATCTACGCTTTTGAGGTTTAGTTACTTAAGAGTATATCGAAAGTAAATATATAATACTTTACATTTCCATTATATGTAAAATATTGTATAAACTAAGAACTGTTTGATTTATTAAAGAAAAAAATCAGAAAATTTTTAAAATATAGTTGAAATCTCTCATTTTAAAAATTATAATAGCTAGATAGGGTATTATGGAGAAAACAATATTAGACCAATAATAAAATATTTCATTCTTCGAACAAAATAAAAAGGAGGTAATTGGAATATTGTTATGATATTTCATTAAAAGCTCTTTAGGAATAAAAATAAAGACCAAATTATTTAATATGAATGAAATAATATATATATATATATATATATATAGTGTTTCCTATATTAAAAATCACTTCGATTTGAAAAAGCGTATTTATGGGATTTTCATGATCAAATAACATATTAGAAATAACCTATTTAAAAAATAAAACTGTATACATAGAAGTATATACACTAGAGTAAGCACATAATCAAAACCAATACCTTTTATTTATTTACAATCATGTTTTGGTACAGAAATTAAAAAAATATATTTTAATATATATTTACCTTCTGGTGCAGTCCTGAAATGGTTGTCTCTCCCGGGATCTCTTGTAGGTGAGTAAAAGCTTTGATAATCCTTGCAGACAGAGAATCAAAGACTCAATCTGCTTCAAGGCTTGTGGATAGATGATATATGATGATGATGATGGACTTTGCTAACGAGCTATGGATTGCTCATAAGTTGTTTTGATACTCAAAGACACACCATCCTCCCTCCCTTCAAAAAGATTTGACCTCAAATCTTGTTTTTCATGAGTGAAGAAACCTTGCAAATCAAGTTTGTATGAAACTATTTTCTGACCCAGAAAGTTGTCACTTCTTCAACTAATACCCAAGCTTCCTCCTGGTTCAAAAATAACTTGTTGCAGACCCTGGAAAACTCTCAGATGCTCCACTAAACTGAGCTGAAGACATGCCATAGGTTTGATCAGAAACTCACAAGTTAAACTCTTAAGGCTATCTCCTTGTTCAACAGTAGAAAGCACCAATTCGAGAGCTTTAGATGAACCTCCATAAACTTTTTCTTCTTGTTTTCTTTGATCAGGCACGTGGCTACACTCAGCTTCTGCAACTTGTGTCTCCTCTTCTA
Source organism: Hirschfeldia incana (assembly GCA_026261945.1). Lineage (NCBI taxonomy): Eukaryota > Viridiplantae > Streptophyta > Magnoliopsida > Brassicales > Brassicaceae > Hirschfeldia > Hirschfeldia incana. The sequence continues at coordinate 105,444 of JABCMI010000175.1, read as the reverse complement.
GTTTTAGACAAAGAGTTGTTGGTTCTGGTTCAGTTTCATCAGTCTCCTCAATCTGTTTTATTGGTGAAGCTAATATACAAGCTTGCAGCTTTTCCTCCTCTTGTTTCAATGATAGATCAGGAAACACATATCTTTTCTCAGCTGGTTTTGACGGCAGTTGAGACCAACAGGCAGGCTGATCTAAAATAGTAAGCTTTGTTGCTGCTTCTGGTTTTAGTTCAGGAAGTTTCCACTGCGAGACAAACATTTTCTTTATCAAGGTCTTCATCTCAACCCATGAAGTAATTTGTTTCTTTTTTTTCAACTCTCCTAGTCTGAGTAACTCTTTGCCACCATGTGAATGCACTTCCACAAAGTCCAGTGATTGCTAGACATACCTTTTTCTTTTCAGTGTAGTATTGAATTCCAAAGAGAAACTCCATCTTCTTTTCCCAATCAAGATATGCCTCTGTATCAATCTTCCCATGGAAGAATGGAGTTATAAGCTCTTATTCATATCCAGACATAGAATACTACTTGTTAGCTGATAGATTTCGTGCCCCTGAGTTAACAAATCAAACCCTAACCTTCAAGTGGCTCTGATACCACTTGGTACAGCCCTGGAATGGCTGTCTCTCCCGGGATCTCTTGTAGGTGGGTAAAAGCTTTGATAATCCTTGCAAACAGAGAATCAAAGACTCAATCTGCTTCAAGGCTTGTGGATAGATGATAAATAATGATGATGGACTTTGCTAAAGAGCTATGGATGGCTCAGAAACTGTTTTACTATTCAAAGACACACCACCTTCTATGGTATATCATTAAACTTAAGTGATATTGAAGTATATTTTAATATAAATATTTATTATTGACACTACATACTCATATGATTTTATTAATATTGTACTTTATATTTTGCTGCACCAAAATTTTTAAACCGTTAATCACAAAAAAATGAGATTATTAATACAAATTTAAAAACTTAAGTATTAAGATCTCAATAGTTTTTAATGCAAATTTTGAAATTACCATATTTATATGCTTTGTATCATAGATAGTTGAATTTTTATATATATATATATATATATATGTATCATAGATAGTTGAATTTATATATATATATATATATATATATAATCTAAATATCTATTAATGAGACTTCAAATTCTTACGATTTATGATCATTTGCATTTTTATTGGAAACGAAATAAACCATTGATCACAAAATTTTCAATCTGAGATTTTTAAAATTTTAGTAATTTATTCTCATTTAAAAAAATAATAATATAACAGATAAACAAATCTATTTGTTTATTATATGCTTAGTGTGATTGTTTAATTTTGTTTTATAATATAAAATTAAACAAAAAAAGAGAGAGATGATACAAAAATTGTTATCAAGTATGTATGATTCATAATAATTAATTTTCATATATATGTTAATCATATTATTTAAGTATAGAATTGAGAATATTCATTTGTACACTACTAATCAATTTGATAATTAATTTAATAAAAAAAATTTATATATTTCTGTATGAACAACCTTATTTTTCTAAGGATTCTAAGAATCAATCTAATGATAGCGAAAATTTGTTGTAATGCTCTAGTACTAATATGTCAGCTCTTGAATCATCGAGAGGATATCATTACAATATATATGCCCGGAGATGCAGATATGTCAAATATTAAATCATACTTTCCATAACCCAAATAAAAGTTTTCATTTCTATGTGCAAAGGTGAGAAGTGTCTCTCTTGGTTCGCATGCCCAATAGGCCAGGGACTCAATATCCGAGATCCAGATTCGATCCGAGATCCGATCCGGATCCGCTCCGAAATAAGATATCTGAGGCGTCTGGATCCGAATCCGGATAGTAAAATCAAGTATCCGTCAAAACCGAATCCAGATCCGGATTTCTTAATTTTTAGGTCCGGATATCCGGATCCGGATCCGTATTTTTAAAATATATTAAAATTTTAATTCTATTCATAATTAAATTTGATATGTTATTATTTGCTCATATTAATTTTAATTTCTAAACCCCAAATTTTTCGGATATTCGGATCCGTCGCAGTCCTAATGCCCAGTAGTTGCTAATTCTCTGACATCTTTCCAAACCCAACATATCTAATCTGTTATGAATCAAAAATCTATGATTCATCTACCAAACAAATATTTTGGAAGCATACGGCTGGAGTTATCAGTTGCTAACATTGTGAGTGGTTGTCTTCTGAGATCTTTGTATTCACATCAAACCAGTGGCGGAGCCAATGAAGGAGCGCATGGATCAACTGACCCTGTGAAATTTTGAATTTGATCTAACATATGTGTATAATTGTTTATATATTGATTAATTTTTTAAATTTTAATGGTCTTACCCTCCTCATAGCTGAGCAATTTTGCATATGTAAAATTTTGACCCCGGTAGATTATTTATCTACCTCCGCCACTGCATCAAACCATGCTTGACATTTAGTTAATATGTTTTAAAAGCACTAATGGGTCCTTATGATTCTGCTAAACAGTATTATATTACGGGTTTTCCTGAGATACTAGATTTATCAATGGATAAGAATTTTTGTCTGATTCAAAATTTTCTATTTCATTTTTTTTGCGGAAAAAATAATTTAAATTGGAATACACATTAAGTATTGGAAAAAGGGTAAGGCACGAAGGAGTTGAAGAAAATCCTATGTAAATTGTATGCACAGAAACCCAAGTAAAAAGGTTGGCCAAAAGGAGATGAAGAAAGATCAAAACATAGCCAGATCATTTGTTAGTGTATTACCATATATGTAAACTGTATGTGCCGAAATACAAGTTAAGACTGGCCAAGTTACATTAACTTTGTCCCTAACAGAAATCAAATCCAAGAAAAGCAGGTATATGCCATGTCCAAATCTTATACAGCTGGGCTACTAGTAGACAAGATAGTTGCATTTTTGTCTAACATATTACAACTTTCTAACTTGCCAAAAGAAAACACGAGCCTTTTATCTAAATAATTTATAAATTTTAAAATGTTATGAATTATTTATAAATGAACTTTCAAACGGTTTATAATTTTTTATACATTAAATATTTTATGTATTATACTTAAGCTTAGCTTAAACTTAAAAAAAAAAACTCAAATTTGATTTCATGCAGTTTTTTTAAATACCTTAGAAAAAATTATAATTGGCTATTATACATGTTCCTTAAAATACTTCTAAATTTTATAAATTATTAGAAATATTTATCGTGGAATTTAAAATATGAATTGACGAATTTAGTTTTCTTTCATAATGACAAAGGTTTGTCGTCTTACACCTTTTTTTTTGTAGTTAAATGTATAATTATCTATTAAACTTAATTCCAACAAAATAGCAACAAATATTATGTAATTTATATACTTCTTTCGTTTTATATTAAGTGTTGTTGTAGAAACATTTCTTTTTGGTTGTAAAATAAGTGTTGTTTTAGCATTTCATTGCAAAATTTATTATATTGATTTTTCAGTTTATTTTTTATTAGTTAAAATATGAGTAGATGTATGGATAATGATGTTTTCTAAAATTAAATAATTTTTTAATCGGTATGCAAAACTTTTAAATAACACTTAATATGAAACATATGGAGTACCATATATATAAACTGAGCATTCGTATTGTTATGTAATGTCGTAGTTATAACAAATCATCCCAATTAAAATGTGGCATATATATATGTATGTTTATAGACTATTCTTTGGATGAAATTCATTGGGTAGTGACTCGCTTCGGTTTTAAAATTCACCACCGGTCTTGAATGCTCCACCCATGTCAGAATTAAAACATGAGTTAGGTAACGACCCGATATGCGTTGGAACCCAAGGGGCTATTGTAGGTGGGTTTCACCCCACTCCTAACACGGTAAAAATTAACTTCGGGTGAACAGTCCAAAGGCTCGATAAGAAGACAATAGAACCATGAAAAATGTGTTGGAACTCGTTTTTGACGTGATGGTTTTAGACCATTTTTGGGTTAGGTTCCGGACGAAGACGTTCGTCGGATAACCAAATGTTTGACAAACACTTTGAAATAGTGTATTCATATGTCAAAAACAAAGTTCGTTTGAATAAGAAATGTTGGTCCAAAGTTATTGACTTGGAAAGCTTGTAAGCTTGACTATTTGACTATGTTTAAAAACTAGTAAATGTCCCACATAAAATATGGAGAAGTAATAAAATAGTTTATAATATGGTATAGTAGTGAAAATATATATCCAACTAAAAGTTGGGATTAAGTTTAAGTTTTGGTCTATCTTAATATCTTTTAATTTTGTGGACCAAATTTAAATCAATTTAATGATTGCTTTTTAATTAAAAGAATCAGTTATATTTTTCAATAACATCAGAAAACGTTTTTGACTTCATGGTCATGAATTCAATTGATTACGATAATCAATGTCATAACGTTTTGTTGTTATTGCTTTCGAGAAGCTTATATAACAATGTCTCCATATTGTCAAAGGTAGACATACGAACAACACAATGAAAACATAAGATCCTCCACTTGAATATTTGATTATTTATTTTGTGTCTTCTCTTCTTTTCTTTTCTCGAGTTTGAGAGTACGCACAAAACTGTTTCGCCAGGCTTCTGATAGAGTGACGCAAATTCAAAAGATTGTTTGCAGTTGTATCCTGGGACTCATTACGTTATCGAACCGTCGCACTACGGGACGTATTTTGAGTTAAGGAAAGAGATAATATCTCGCCTCTGCAGTTGTGTCATCATTTTCTTAATCTTTGATATATTTTTATGACTTTACAGCTATTAAGAAGAAGAAAGAGTTATAACCATGGATCGATAGCTGTTGACTGTTCGGATCCGAATCATACTATGGGTTTGTTGAGTGTTTTATTGACTTTGTTTAACTGCATAGTTTAATAGAATTAAAGAAAAAAATGTCCGTTTAAGAGAATTGAAAGAGACGTTTTGATTGGCATATGCTCTTTCTTGTGTCTTGATCTGGTTTAATGCTTTTACTTGGCTAAAAATAATTAGGTGAATTAATTATTAAAAAGGTCTAACGTTTTGCTTTAGTGTTTCAGATTTTTTCTAGAATAACTTAATTTAATTATTAAGTACTTGGATGACCATGAGAAAAAAAAAATGATTTATGATCAAAGTATGGTGAAATACACTAGTGTTATAAACAATATTTTGATTCTTAAGAGATCATTTATATGGATGAAAATGGATTCGTGAGTCGACGCTCCAAATTAAGTTTGGAAGAGGTCTGCCACATATGAATCATTTAAAAAAATATAATGTTGTTGATATTGATCAAAACATTTATATTTTGTCAATGCTTAATGCAAGTTGAAAAAGATTGACCATGCAAAACCGATGAGAATTTTCACATCAATATGACTGAAACTGACATGTGTATTGTAGTTTCTAAAGTCAATATGGGTGAGAATAACCATATAGAATGGTGGTTTTGATGGTACAAAAATTTCATGTAATGATGTGTACATTTGCTAAAAGCAAAAATATGTTTTGAAAAAAAATTTGAAGCATATACAAGTTGGATTTATAAATCAACTTGAGATAACTATGAAAATAGTTGTTTGTAAATTGTGATTTCTGAGAATGAAATACATTAAAAAGAAAATTTAAATATTTTCTGAAAATGATTTTTATTCATTTAAATCTAAAAGAGTTGTAGATCAATTTTTTAAACTCTTAAGAGATGTTAAATGTAAATAAATATGCATTTTTGAGCTATCTCAAGAAATGTGGGGGAAACTTTGCTTAGCATATAAGTTATTGGTAAGAGGCAAAATGAACTTAGTGATATTTATCACAATATGAATTTTTTTTGAGAGAAAAAAAAAACTAGTGTCATACACTAAGTTTTGTGTATAATGGTTAATTGTATCTTGGAAAAAGATGATAAAAATCATTAGACAATTGTTCTCGACTAATCTCAAGAGATTATGTTCATTGTGATGACAACCTAGGATCCTTATATTAAAGGTGTGTCATGAGATCATATTGTATATCATCAAGAGGAATGGGTTCGCCTGTTGAATTAAGATGAGGCTTTGCGGTAACTCTACCTAACTGACTGGAGATCCCAAGAAATAGGTTCAAGGAGACAACTAAGTGAAGTTAAATCTGCCCAAAGCACTGTAAGACTTCGGTCTATACCCAGTTCCTAGGATGATTAAACAGTGCTACATGTAAGGATTATAGGATAAGCATTTGCTTTCAATGATTTGTGTCCATTGTTTTGAGATATGAATGGAGTAGTACATGATACTCCTCTAAACAAAACTAATGGCAAATCACCTTATGAGTGTGAAATGGGGCCTTTTTTAGGAGAATGAAGGAAAGGCTATATTCTCTAAGTTCACTCATGATTACCAGGAATGTTCATGGCCAAAATGAACACAATGGAGAAATTGGTTTTGTGAGAGAATGAAGCTGTGTTATAGCTATTGTCTAGGTTTACACCAAAGCCCGGGAGGTTCAAGACATCATGGCCACCTCCTGGCCGAGTAAATCCGATAGCTATTAACAATGACTGGTTCAAGGCTGAAAAATTGCTACCAACTCATCATGCAGTAGATTTTTCGCTCGTACTCTCAAAAGTTCTTTTTATTTTCTTTGAGTCATGTGTCTAGAGTCATTTCTATTCATGTGGGGGATTGTTGGAACTCGTTTTTGACGTGATGGTTTTAGACCATTTTTGGGTTAGGTTCCGGACGAAGACGTTCGTCGGATAACCAAATGTTTGACAAACAATTTGAAATGGTGTATTCATATGTCAAAAACAAAGTTCGTTTGAATAAGAAATGTTGGTCCAAAGTTATTGACTTGGAAAGCTTGTAAACTTGACTATTTGACTATGTTTAAAAACTAGTAAATGTCCCACATAAAATATGGAGAAATAATAAAATAGTTTATAATATGGTATAGTAGTGAAAATATATATCCAACTAAAAGTTGGGATTAAGTTTAAGTTTTGGTCTATCTTAATATCTTTTAATTTTGTGGACCAAATTTAAACCAATTTAATGATTGCTTTTTAATTAAAAGAATCAGTTATATTTTTCATTAACATCAGAAAACGTTTTTGACTTCATGGTCATGAATTCAATTGATTACGATAATCAATGTCATAACGTTTTGTTGTTATTGCTTTCGAGAAGCTTATATAACAATGTCTCCATATTGTCAAAGGTAGACATACGAACAACACAATGAAAACATAAGATCCTCCATTTGAATATTTGATTATTTATTTTGTGTCTTCTCTTCTTTTCTTTTCTCGAATCTGAGAGTACACACAAAACTGTTTCGCCAGGCTTCTGATATAGTGACGCAAATTCAGAAGATTGTTTGCAGTTGTATCCTGGGACTCATTACGTTATCGAACCGTCGCACTACGAGACATATTTTGAGTTAAGGAAAGAGATAATATCTCGCCTCTGCAGTTGTATCATCCTTTTCTTAATCTTTGATATATTTTTATCAATTTTATTTTTACAATATTCAGTTTCCCGTAATTTATAAAATACGGTCCTATCAGAATGAAGGTCATCCTGTGCTCAGAGGAGGGGTTATTGCCGAGTTGACTAGTTTAAATCAAAACTTAAGGAAAATCTGGCATTAACGACGTTCTTCAAGACACCAGTTATTCCGACCGGAGACCAAGCAACCGTTATGATCATCCTTCCAAAAACCGCTATAAAAGAATAGCAAAGGAGAAGGAGGAAGCGATCCTTCATATACCATAACCATATCCAAATACTTACTAGTTCACTTGTATTCGTATATCCCCTGCTCACCACAGATGTATAAGCTCATAAATCAATATATACATTTTGTCATATTGATTCAATAAACAGTATTTTACGCATTACTTGTTTGATACGTAAGTCTAAACCATAACCTTGATTTCTTAGTAGATTTTGAGATCTATCAAACAACTTATTGCTAATAGTTCAAATTTAAATGGTGACAATAAACCACGTTGGTCCATGTTGCAACGTTTGGTCAATATCACTTGTAATTTTCAATGGTGACAATAAACCACGCTAGCAGTACACGCTGAAGTGCAATAAACTAAATAAATAAGAGCAGGTAAATCTTGGGAGAAACTTTGCTTTATAAATAGCATCAAGAAGTAGACGTTGATTTTATATTATACATTCTAGCTTGGTAAGAGATGGCAACCCAAACAACACCAATCCTTCCTCTATTACTCGAAATGAACCCAGCTGAGCTTGTTAAACCCTCAAAAGCCACTCCTTTAGAAACTCTCTTCCTTTCTACTTTAGACTGCGATTTTCTCAATGAAGATATGTACGCGACGATTTACATTTACAAAGCCAATGAACAGAATCAAAATGATCCGGTTGCTCTACTTAGGAAAGCTTTGTCGGATCTTCTGGTGTATTATTATCCACTTTCAGGAAAGCTAATGAGAGGAGAGAATGGTCGAAAGATTCAGCTAGTATGTAGGGGTGAGGGAGTCCCATTTGCAGTTGGTACCTCATCTCTCAACCTCGCTTCTCTAGAGTATTTAGAAAAACTTGACGACGAAGTTGCTCTGTGCCTTGTGCCTAACATTGAAATTGACTATGACAGTGATTTCTGCTACCATCCTCTAGCTTTGCAGGTGAATTTTCAGTCTTGATTATTTTTTTTTTTTTTTTTTTTTTTTTTTTTTTTTTTTTGAAACAACAGTCTTGATTATATATTTGAAGATTATCATGGTATAAAAATATCAAAATATCGAATAGTAGTGTAACATATGAGAATTAGATCATATCATTAATCTCCCCGTAGCTATAAACTCTGTTCATAGTAAAGTAGAATATAACACTACACTATCTAAGAAGTCAATATTATTCCTTTTAACTTCTTTTTTTTTTTTGTTTCCTTCTTTGGAAGGTGACCAAGTTTGCTTGCGGAGGATTTACCATTGGCACCGCATTGACACACGTTGTGTGTGATGGATTTGGTGTGGCTCAGGTAATCCATGCCTTAACTGAGCTGGCTGGTGGGAGGAGCGAGCCATCGGTGAAGCCCGTGTGGCAGAGAGAGCGGCTTGTCGGAAAAATTGATGATAAACCAGCCAGAGTGCCTGGCGAGCACATTGCTAGTCTTTTGGCCACCTCACCATACATGCCAACTACTGATATGGTAAAGCTGTTATGCACTCGAACAATATTATGGATATTTTTTTTAAATAACAAATTAGTTTGCGCTAAAAAATAGGCCTAGCATTCGGGTTGATTCTCATCGGATAAGCGTCTTTCCAATTTCATATACAGTATTTGAACTCATATAAGTAGTTATAGTTTTCCGTTTCGGTTGCGGGTTGGTTCTAATTGAGTCTGGGTGTGTCAGTTACATTAATAAATTGTAACAAATAAATTGTGGTTTATGTGTAGGCCTCGGGTCAGTTCAAGTAATTATGACCCGAAATTTCCAAACTGTATCTGAATACCCAAAAATACCCAAAACCTCTATAATTATCTCAACACCTAAAAATAGTAAAATACCAAAACATATTTGAAACTAGATATGAGCATGTTGCGTTGCAACGGGTTTCGTTTGATGTTTTAATTTAATAAAAAACATAAAATAATAAAAAAAATAATTATAGTTTTATGGTTTTTTTTTTGCAAATGTTATGTGAGATTTATTTTATAATCACGGTTCATATATGAATTGCTATCAAATTTGTACTTAGATTAGAGAAAAAACTATACACTTTATTATGAAAAATACATAAAAGTCAAATAGCGCCAATTGAGTCAAAAACATCATCAAACACTTTCCTATGTAATAATTTAATTTTTATTGAATAAATTTTTAAAATTTTATTATGTTAGGATTTTTTTTTTTAAAATGAACACATTCTATTTTATAAATCTACTTTTTATTTACAATTTTGAAATAAAAAATACTATTAAATACTCTTTTACCTTTTTGTTTAGGATGTAGAAAAAGAAAATTACTGTTATATAAACTTTTACAATTAATCTTCTCTTTAGAATTTAAAAAAAAATGCTATCAAAGGATTATTTCTAGTTACTAATAAATAATTTTAAAATTACTTTTTATACAATTTGTATCAATACTAATTTCACTTCTTTCATTAACTATATAATTTTTAGTATCATGTTCATCATCAAATTCAGTAGATTTTATTGCAATCTTGCATATTAAAATTGCAGATTTTAATAATGGCTCATTCCTGTAATCCATCTCCAAACTTTTCAATAAGAGAAGGATGCACACAACCTTGAATAATATTTTTCTATATAATAAAAAATATTATATATGTAATAATAAAACTATGTAAGATTTTTTTTAAAAAAAAATAAAAAATATTTACCTTCTCATCGAGTAAGAAAAAATTCATTCATATAAGCTCATTGTTCTTATTTAAATTTCTTGCTTCTCACTTTCTAATAAGACGAACTACGGTACGACGGTAAGGACATTTTTTGTTTAACTGATCTAGTATTAAATAACTTGCTGAAGTCATCGTTTCTTGATATAGTAACAAAATAAATTACAATTTTAGTTAGAAAATTACAATTAGAACAAACGCATATAAGCAATTATAATAGCAATATTATGAAACGAAAAGTAATAATCATTATTATCATTATGTATTAGACGGTAAGGAAGGAGTACAACTAATTAACGTGTCAATAACGTTTGGTCTATGTAATTAATGTAGGCAACATGATAATATGGACAAAACAAACCAAAATCACTTCTACGAAGAAAAGAAGATGCGGCAAACAAACCAATAATTATGTTTGGTGATCAAATATGAGAGATATTACTTATATATATATAGAGATGTGAATAATCATAGTTCCTCTTGGGTTATATATTTTTTTAATTATAACTTTAGAAAGTAAAATTAACATTAAACAATCTTTGACATTTTTTTGTTTAAGTTGCCTTTTTGGTTAATTTTAAATAAATTAAAAAAAAATAAATTAGTTTTAGAAATTGGTTTTGGTATAGGTTATGTTAAAACTAAAATTACTATTACCTTTTTAATAAATTGTTTTATCATGTGAAATTGTTTAGGTTTATAAAGGAAAATTAACATTAAACAGTCTTTGACATTTTTTTGTTTATATTTTTAAAGGATAATTACAAAATTTTAATAAGATTATATTTTCTTTATTATGAAAGTATAAAAATAGGAAAATTGGTGTTAAATATTGTATTAGTTAAATGTAGTATACAGTATTTGTATAAAATGAAAGTTACTATTTTAAAATATATTTAGGATTTTTTTAAAAAAAAAAGATTATCTTTTCTTTATTATGAAAGTAGGAAAATAGGCAAAATTAATGTTAAATATTACACAAATTTATTTTGGTATATAGGCTTTGTACAAAAAAGATATAGGATTTGTATAAAATGAAAGTTGCTATTTTAAAAAAATATTTACGATTTTTTTTAAAAAAGATTATATTTTCTTTATTATGAAAGTAGGAAAATAGGCAAAATCAATGTTAAATATTACACAAATTTATTTTGGTATATAGGTTTTGTAAAAAAAATGATTATTACTATTTTTAAAAATATTTTTAATTAATTTGCCTTCGGATTTTAACACATGTCGCAATCTAAAATATATAACTGCTATGTGTTGCGATCATGTTAAAAAGTAACTTTGAAAACTAAGCTTTATATAATAAGATACCTGAAATACAAATATATATCTAACACTTATGATATTTATTTGAAGCCTAAGTTATATTAAAAAAAACGGATCCAAAACCTATAATATTTGTAATATCAAAAATTATCTAAAACACCTAAAATACCTAATATATTCAAAAAAATTTGGTTCTTCTCAGATCGGGTCTCAGATAAGATCCGGACCCGAATTGAGACATGGGAGTCAAAAGAAAATACATAACAGGTTCTTTGGTATATCTGAACCAAACTTGTGTTTTCAGGTCGATTCTAGTTTGGATTTTGGGTAAAATGCCAGGTTCTTTGATATATATAAGAATTTAAAAATAATTAATTACAATTTTCGATGTATATATATAAAAAACTGTCTACTAATCATTTAGCAAAGGATGAATTGTTTAAGCTATTTAATATCGTTTTATGATTTTCTTTTTTACATATATCCAACAGGTCACAGAGATAATAAACATTCAGGCTGCGAAAATTAAGCGTCTTAAAGATTCTATGATGAGAGTATACGAGTTCCCTAAAGAGAGTTTCACTACTTATGAAGTAATTAGTTCTTGCATATGGAAGGAAAGATCTCGAGCCCTTAAACTAAACCCTGACGGGATCACAGTCCTTGCCATTGCTGTTGGAATCCGACATGTCTTGGATCCGCCACTTCCTGAAGGATACTACGGTAACGCGTACATAGATGTGTATGTCGAGTTAACCGTCCAAGAACTCCAAGAAGCATCCATATCTGACATTGCAATGCTCGTAAAGAAAGCCAAGAAAACAGCCTATGATAAGGGGTACATCGAGGAGGAGCTGAGCAACGGAGAGAGATTGCTGAGGGATGATGCAAAATTCGAAGGTGTGAGTGATGGAGTGTTTTTCTTGACAGATTGGAGGAATATTGGCTGGTTTGGATCGATGGATTTTGGTTGGAATGAGCCTGTGAATCTGAGGCCGTTGACTCAGCAAGAGAGTGCAGTGCATATAGGGATGATCTTGAGACCTTCGATATTGGACCCATCAATGGAAGGTGGAGTTAAAGTGATCATGACGCTGCCGCGGGATGCAATGGTTGAATTCAAACTTAAAATGGATGCAATATCTGCAATATTGTAATGGTTAGACTTTAGTTCCATGTATGAGTTTTTCTGTATGTGAGAAGAATAAATGAATATTGGAGTTCCTATCAGCAATATGTACTAGTAGAAGAGTAACTCGTCTTCCTGTAATTTGAAGTACCAAAGTTTCCAATAATAAGATCACTGTCTTCTCAAAAATGCGTTTAGCTCTATCGATAAGGTTAGCGACAACAATCTTTGCTTTAAATATACACAACACTCGTTAGCCACTAAGAGTGAGTACACACGTGAGACTCAAGAGAGAGGTGATTACATATAGACAATCAAACATGATCCTCAAACCGGATCCACCGGTTTAACTAATTAGCCGACTGAACCAACAAACAAGCTATTAATTTATACTCTTCAAATATTTGGTGATTACTCATGCTCTTCTCCAACACTCACACTATATGGAATGAGGCTCAATGATTACGTTAGATGTTTAGCGTTCCTAATTCTTTTCAGGATGCTTCCATATACAAGGTGAATAGGAACAAAAGTCTATGGGCCTGAGGCCCAGGAAAGGAGATAAGGCCTTAGTAAACTTATCAAACAACTTTAGTGTTGAGAAGCCCATACCAGATTTGTGGAGATGGAGAGTCAATATCAGTGTAGCCGAACCTCTCTATGTCACCGGCAAGAGCCTCCACAAGAAGATTAACGGTTTATGGTTGAATTCAGACACGTCAGAAGTATGCGCAGCCTTGGTTACAAGATCCAGTCAAGATCTGAGGGTTTTCTCGCCTGTAAATAGCACCCGGCAGGTTGAGGTGAAAGGTTTGTCATCTTCAGCTTTTTCCGGAGCAAAAAGGGTGATTAGCGATATTGAGCTTCTCCGTGAAGAAACCATTTCCACCACTGCCGAATCTGTTAGCACCGCTCCGGAAAGGTCTTCGTGGCTTGAACCCGAGATGCGGTAAGCAGCATTGGCTGGTGAGAATTTCATGTTTGACACTGAGAGTCAGGCCCGGCTCAAGACTTACATGGACCTTGTGCTATATATCACACAAATTATTTAAATAACAATAAAGTTATTAAAACAGTGACGTGTTTCTGGTTTTTCTTTCCTCCCAACGCTACACAGGCACATTTTAGTCAACCCCTTGTGTTAGTTGTTGAATAATGATATTTTCAAAATTTTGGAAAGAAGAAGGAAATCAGAGAGATAGCAACGTAGAGATCTTGAAATTCCAAGTTTCATCACATTAAAAAAGAAGAAGGAAATCAGAGTAAAGCAAATAAGAAACAAGTTTGTCCCGACGCCGGCGAGCTCCAGCTCCATCGACACCAGAAAACAGATTTGCTATAGCTGCCTGGATATTCGTGCCTCAGTGAACTGTAAAAATATATAAAAGATAAAAGCATTACAAGAGATTTTTTAATAATGGTAAAATATAATATTTTTAGTTCGTTAAAATATAATATTTTTAGTTCGTTTATTTTTAGTTCGTTCCAATTACAATATTAAGAATTTATTGTAATTATCTGATCAAAATATTTTTATGTAAAAACTTATTTTAGTTTCATTGGTAATAATTATTTTTTTTTTGATGAAATTTGAAATTTATTGATCATCAAGAGAAAGAATGAGCATTTACAAAAGAATAACTATAGTTGTGGTTTAAGAAAAAGAGAACGGCGAAAAACACTATTTCTATGGACCCGAAATTTCAAACCATCGCTGCAAAAGACTAGCATTAAGATGATGTCCTGAATACTTCAAGGAAATGATTATGTTCCTTGTCATCTTTTCAATCACCTTAGTTAGCTGTTCTGCAGTTTTCCAGCTTGTCTGATGCCTCCTCTCATTTCTTCCTCTTCACACATGAAATAAAAAAAATGCTCTCGTTGAGAGTTGAACTCAAGACCCCCCACTTACTAAACGGGTGCTCTAACCAACTGAACTACGAGAGCTTCTTATATCTAATAATATTGGAGATGCGGCGAACCCCATGCCTCTCGCATGCGAAGCGAATGCTCTACCATATGAGCTACATCCCCAAAATAACAAATAAAAGTCTTTTAAAGGGAATTGAACTCAGGTCCTTAGAAAATTAGGGGTGCACCATAACCAAATGAGTCACTTTCATAAATGTTATCCTCCTTAAGTCCTTATAATCAGTTTTAGTAAGTAACATTTTTAAAATAAATACCAAACCTTTGTTTTTGAGAAATCATGTTATATAAATAAAATTAGGTGTTTTGGCCACACATGCGGACATAATTCTCTTATAGATACTTATTATTAAATGTACTATTAGTTAAACGATAACAAAATTAAACTGAGACAATAAATTTATATGATTTAAGAATTTTTCAATTTTTAATTTTTACTTTTATTTATTTTAAAAATATATATATATATATATATATGTTTGGATAACAACATTAATATTTATCTAACTAAATTAACAAATATATAATTGTTAATATAGATCGATAAACAAAATTTTTGGAATTACAAAACCTACAAAATCTCAAAATAAATCAAAAGAACAATATTAAACCGAACCCAAATTTACATATTATATTAATCAAAATAAATAAATTATTGATATATGTTCAATTATATTGTGAAAATAAATGAATAAACGCTTAAACAGATTAACCAAGTTGCCAAAACAAAATTAAATATGTGACATATAAGATATGAACATTTTCTATCTATTGTTATTTTCATTTTAAAATGCTATAAAAGAAGAAAAAACTATAGTTTATTTATATTTTTACTTTAAAATAGAGATTACTATTTTCCAATAAGAAAATATTTCTTTATTATAAAATTATAACTTTTATTTCTTCTGAAATAGCCATTTAAATTTCAAACTTTAATAATTCTAACTATAATGAATTATTTTGGAAATAGAATTTTATAAAAAAATAGAATCATATTTTTCTTTACATAATAGTCTTTTAAAAAATTATAATTTAAACAAATGTATAGTTCTGTGAAACTCTTGAAGAAAATAAAAGTAAGTAGAGTTGATTTTAAAATTTTATAAATATAAGGTTCTTGTTGAAAATAATTTTTTTTTTTTAAAAATATTCTCTTATGGAGGCATATATATTTTTTTAAAAAAATTAAAAGATAATTCCATTCCCAATAAGTTTTTACAGAAGAATAAAAGCAGATAAATATAAGATTTTCAAAGTAAATAAAAATAAGTGTTGTCTTGCAATTAAATAATAAAAATTAAAATTAAAATACCACGAAAAATCACATTAACAAACCAATATAAATCAAACTTTTTTTTATTGCTTATATGTGCCTGTTTAATATTTGTTTTAAATATGCCATGACATATTACATTTACAAACAAATATAAATAGATTTTTATTTTTTTTATTAAAATATATTTTTAATATTATAGTATAATGATAAATCTAACTATCATATGTGAATATATACTACTAATTATAAAAGTTAACAAATCAGAAAGAAAGATGTAGATATCACAAAATAAAAACATGAAATTATGTTTTATTTTCTCAAACTCGTTTTTTATAATATTAATCAGTTGAATAATGAATTATATAATTGTCTATTTAAGATATATAAAAAAATTAATTAGTCTAATTAAAATTAATTATTAAAACTAATGAATAAGCCTAAAATCATGGATATGGAGCTTAGCATGCAGTATGAGACAACAAACATTGTTTACTATTCATGTGGATACAGAGCACCCAGTTTGATTTACAGAATCCACATGAGTCTGTAAAATGGTCGACAAAAAAAACCTAAAATCATAGGGAACATGACAAGTAAGGAAATCCAGTTCTCAAATAATAGTATAAATAGATAGATACTTTATAGATATCTTTTGTTGTAGTTAAAAAATATTGCCAGCTAAAGATTATGCAAAAAGAATAAAACATGTCAATACTAATTATAAATATTTATTTATGAAATTACATTATATATAAATATTTTAAAGAGTTATAAAAATGTATAAATGTTATCTTTTTATTGTATAATATTTTCAAAAGTGAAAAAAGAAACTAAATTAAAATAAAATTAACAATAACAAATAAATAAAAAGGAAAATACATATTATTAATGGTACTTCTGTAATTATCCTTCGTAGGAATTAATATAAATACTACACAAGTAAGAAATTGAATTCTCAAATAATATTATTAAGACTCAGATTCAAAACCGTGAAAACTTAACATAAACATTTTTTTTTTGTGGTTCGCTTTGGCCAACTTATAAACAAAAGTGTTCATATTGTCTTTAGCTCACACGGGATTATCAGCTTACATGTAAAGCAACTGAGGGAATCAATTTTGAAGATCTCATAATCATACACCAAGATTAAAATAAATACTTTTTAAGTATTACATATCTGGCATACCTACAATAATGAAGTTTTCTACTCTGTCTGTTTGTCTTTTTATCAACCGAAGAATTGCTGAGTGTGGTGAATGTTACTTTATATATTCCTAAAAGGAAATGAATCTGTCTGCGCATATTTTAGAGTTTTTTTTTGTTCATCGATAGGACCAACTAATAGTATTTTACTATTTTATATTCATATCTTTTAAAAATAAAATAAAATAATAAAAAAATTTCAAGTTATATATTATGTTTTTAATAAAAAGAATAAATAAAAAGAGTACAAACTGTCAAAACTGATTTTTTAACAATGTTAACGCCGTCAGCAAAACACTAAATCTCAAACTTTTGAGTAAAGCCTAAACCATCGAGTAAATCATAAACCCTAAATTAAAAATACTAAATACTAAATCTTAAAAATATTGAATCATTAATCCTAAACCATAAATCTTTGGACAAATCTTAAACTCTAGTGTTTATTATTTATCCAAAGATTTAGAGTTTAGTATTTAGGATTTAAAGTTTTGAATTTAGTGTTTTACTGGTAACGGTAACAATATTAAATTAAAAATTGGAAACTACTACTATTTTTATATATTTTTAATTTTTTATTTAAAAACATAATATAACTTGATAAATTCTTATTATCTTATTTCTGTTTTTAAAACATATCATATAAAATAACAAAATAATATTGGTTCATGAACCTACAAATTCACAAGAAAAACTCCACATTTTATATGTTTAAAGTAACCGTAAAAAGGAACATCAAGTAATTAAAGTCATCTGATTTTAGCCACGAACCTGTCATATTTTATGATGGTTCAATTCAATTTTCTGTTCGGTTATTTTGAATTTTGAAATTCTTTGTTTGGTTTATCAAATAGAAAACGAAATATAGTTCAGTTTTGGTTTGATGTGGTTTGCTATATATTTATCAGGATTCACATGTTTTTTTGCCAAATTTTGATTATTCAGTTACATGTTTAGAATTGGTGAAGTCAGTGTCTGAAGGCTCAGAAGTATTGGAATAGTCTGCTTTGTTTATTAATTTGGAGGAATTTCGTAAGTGTAAAAGATATATTGATATTCGTGTATACGCACACTAATTAGCCGAATTTGCATACTATCACAATCGATTGGTATGTCGATGTAGCACTTTAGGATCAAATTCACAGAAATCAACGATTTCATTTTATCTTTATAGGATCAAATATTTAGCTAAAACAATAATGGGGTTTCAAGATTTAGGTATCAAGACAAGCAATTAACAAGTTGATTTTAAGTTTTCAGATTAAATAGAATGCTAGCCTCGGATGGTTTGATCGGGTGTTAAACAAGTGTGAGCCAAACAATTATTCAAGTTCAATTTAGTTCTTGTCTAGAACTCGGATCACTTAAGATAGATCAGTCCGCTGTCGTGGTGCTTCACCTTTTGTCTACCGATTTCAGTACCTAAACTCTCGTTTGGACCGAGATGCGATGACAAACGTTAAGATCAAGTTCGATATGTTCACAAAATACTCTAACATCTACTTTCCCTGGTTAAGGATGCAAATCTCATTCATAACAGATCTAGCAACCTATTACATGGTTAATGAATAGGCTAAACCTATGATCTAACAATAACTGGCCAGTTTAATACAAGCAATAAGAACAGTTATGAATGAAGACAATCGAATGATTAACTTATTTATGTTTAGCTCACAAATATAGCACCCTAACACCCTAAACTAAGTAAGCTGACTACTCAGCCATGAATAGAGAAACACACAGATAATAAATGAAGAAAACTTGTATGAATCAACAATAAAAAGCAAAGAAGGTTTAGAAATCTTCTCCAAAGGATGTCAAGATTCTTCTCCTCAACACAAGTACAAGTTTTCTCTCTCCAAAATCTCTCTAAAAAATAACATAGAATGATAAGAACAATAAGAAAATATAGATATGCAGGACTGTGGCGGTCCATAAGAAAAAAGGGGAAACACTAGGTAAAATCTCGAAATATTAGAAAATTTCTTAAAAATCTATGCTGCTGAAACATGTACTCGGGTTACTCTGCTTAAGTGGGAATTCACTTCAAACTGTTCTGCATGAATATCACTAAATTGCACTGTTTCCGCCTCTTTTGCTCTAACAATCTAGTGCAACTCCCAATGACTTGAAAAAGATTACAAAGACTCGATAAAGACTTGAAAACCGATTGGAAAAAATATTATATAAGATGTATAAAACACCATATATCATTTATCAACACTTTTACAATCACCATATATCATATATCCACGTTCATCTGGAACTTCCTGTTTATCTTTGCCTTAAGTTTTAAGTTTCGAACATTTTCAATAAATAAAACTGGTGGGGCTTGTGACTACTACACATTCCATAAGGTCTCATGTGTTAGGCTTGGCTGAATCTACTTAATTAGATTGTTTACTCTTTTTGGAAAAAGTTAGTAGTTGGGCCAATAATATATTGAATTTCCCACATGATGCTTTTAAATTATTATCTAAGAATTTTGGGAATGTGACTAGGAGACGAAAAATATCAACCTACCAATAATTGGGTATTTTTCTGCATCATATGCAACAAAAAAAATAAAATATTTTTTAATAGATAAATATATAATATATTTAAAAATATTTTTTATTAATATTGTAATTTTTTTTCTTATTAATATTTAATATAAAATTGATTTAATTAAACATAAAAATTAAGATAAAAAACTTTAGTTTATTTTAAATTATATTTAAGAATATTTAAAATTATAATCTTAGATAGATTTTTTTATCTATTTATTTTAATTAAAAAATATTTATAAATTTGTAGATATATAAGAAACTAATAATTTTACGATTAAATTTTTATTGTTTTTAAAAAAAAATATTTTAAAAATTGTATAATTTAAAATATATAATTAAATAATATATTGAAATTTGAAATGCTGCATTTGAATATATTTATTTTTATGATGATTTATGAGTTATTACCATATTGTAAAAAATCTAAAAATATATATCAATATTAAATATAATATATGAGTTATTACCATATTTTAAAAAAATTACCAAAAATACAAGTTAACATTAAATGTAATTATCCATGTCATATTAAACTATAAGTCATATCATCAATTTTAGTATCTATTTCATATTAATTTTGTGAAAGTAGTTATAAAGATGACATGTGGCAAAATCTCTTAAATAATAATGTATAGGAGATATGAGTCCCTCAGAGCCATTTTTTATACCAAAGAAAGAAGATGTGAATTGTGTATATAAATATGGTCTC
>JABCMI010000175.1:34247-84495 GCA_026261945.1 Hirschfeldia incana | reverse complement strand
TCTATTTAGATATGATCCACTTTTGATAAAAAACAAATATGTATTTATTTTTCATATGAACTGTTTTAATGTATTTTATATTTTTTACTACCTCCGTTCCTGAAAGTATGATTTTCTAGAAAAATATTCTTGTTTCACAAAGATAGATTTTCTATATTGTTAAGGTACTTTTGTATGCTTTTGAGAAATATTAATTAAAAATATTTGAGTTATTAAAATTTTATTGGTGGATAGATATTGAAAACCGTTTAAAAGTAAAAAAAAATAAATTGTAAATATTAATTATATTCTTAATAAACGTGAATACTCTAGAAAATATTATTTTTGGAAACGGAGGTAGTATTATTTTTAAAAATATAAGTGAATGCTTTTTTATTATGTACGATAAATGATGTTTTTTAATAAAAACCCGTTATTAAAAAAATTGAAGATAAAATAGTAAAGTCCGGCTATCCATGGTTAATGGATCTTCTACGCATGCTCACTCGGTTTGTGGATCCATACATGTGGTGGATGATGTGTTAATTGTTGGAAGACTCAAAATAATTGTTTACAGACCTTGTAATTGTACAAGATAATTTTGGTCTTACTCACATGATATCACGAATCGCCTCCGGATAGGTTATCTTTTAATATTTCAGTTTAAGTGTGCTTAACCTCTAAAGTTATAAAAATGTGTGACCAAAAAGGTAAGTGCATTTTGACGACATAGTTAACCAAATCAAATCGCTTAAACCTTTTCATATACCACAAACCAAGATGTTACATTTTTCACAATGAACATGAAAATAAAATTATATATGTTGGTGATGAGTTTCACTATACAATACCATTGAGTAGATACTCTCGTCTTTAGAAAATTGTGAGTAACCTTGTGTATATATATTATCTGTGATTGATTGTCATGTCCATTTGTTCCCATAAATAAGGATTTTCAATAAACCAGATATATCGTTTATCTTCTCATGCAGAGTTTTTTTCCAATCAACCATGGTGAAAGATGATCTCCCAATATTTTGCCCCGTCTAAATGGTTGACCATTTCCACTGTAGAGATGATCTGTATCCATAAACTTTATATTACAATCAAACCAACTATGTTTTCGTCCATTAGCAACAAAATAGCATCCTCATCTAGACAATATGGATATGTTATCTAACCATGAGTCATCCAACCTGAGAGTATGTCATACGCTGGAAAATCACTTATTATTCACATTAACACTTCTCACCTTATGAATTTTTCTTTCTTAGAAATATCAAACACCTCCACGACATCCTTTCATAAGCTATGCAATTCTTCAATCAACGGTTGAAGGTAAATGTCTATGATTTTCTTCAGTTGCTTGGGATGGGGTACTAGTACCAAAAAGAAAAAAAAACTATTTTTTCATGCACATTTCCATATGTAAATTGTAAGGAGTTACAATAACGGGCCGACCAGAATATGCTTCACCATTCATACTCATCGGATTAAACCACCCCTCTATTGAAAACCACATATAAATATTACGACTTTCAGCAGCCAAAGCTGGATATACCTCATTAAAGTGATTCCACTCTATGACATCATATGGGTGATATCTCGCCTTTTGGAGACACATGTTCCTTATGCCACCGCATCTTGGACGTTGTCGTCCCGAGTTGGTATAAAAGCTTCAGATGATCTGTAATCGGCATGTGAGACATTCTCGATTTTGGTATGTTTTTTTCCTTTGCCATTGGTTAGATGGTATTGGTCTTCACAACAAATCTGACAACAGACCAACATCAAATTTCTCCCTTCAAAAATAGCACACAATTCTTCTTGTAAGCATCAATCTTCTTGATGTGTAACCCAAGTGTTCATGTTAGCTTCTTCGTTTTGTAATACGACGAGGGATCTTTATTCGGCCGTGGAAGCATTATTGAATGCTTCAAATATATCATCAACATGTGTTTAAGTCAAATTATAATCTGACTGTACTTTCATCATATGTTAAGAAACGGGGAAACGTGCTATTTCTCCACGAGAAGTATTGCATCCTCCCAGATGTCTCCCAAACTATGACCTCATCCTATATGTCCACGAGATAAAAGTTCGAAATCTATTTCCCCATGAAACTTTAGAAAACCTCTTATATCTCCCCGACATATAAATTGAAGACCCTTAACCCCATAAATCAAATTTATCTGATTAAACCTATAAACCAAAACTATTTTAGTTAATTAAACCCGATTAAAACCTGATTTAGATCCAATTGCAGTAATTAAACAAGAAAAGAAAGATAAATACCCGATTTGGATCTGGTTTAATTACTGTAATTGGATCGAAATCAGGTTTTAATCGGGTTTAATTAACTAAAATGGTTTTGGTTTATAGGATTAACCAGATAAATTTGATTTTGTGGAGTTAATGATCTTTAACTTATATGTCGGGGAGATATAAGAAGTTTTCTAAAGTTCTATGGAGAAATAGATTTCGAACTTTTATCTCGTGGACATATAGGATGAGGTCATAGTTTGGGAGACATCTGGGAGGATGCGATACTTCTCGTGGGGAAATAGCACATTTTCCCGCTAAGAAACATACAACTAAGAAATTTCTTCTTTAGATCTATCATAAATCGGTTGAGTAGCCGCTTCAAGTGCTTAATAACACTATCATGATATGGCTCCGCAATGTTTTTCTCTTCTATAGTTTCCCCGTGTATTGTGGTGATATGTATTCTCCCATGTACACTTGTACTTTTGAAATATCCTAGTAATGATCATCAGGAGCATTCCAAATAGGATTCTCCCACATTCTTTCTTCATTCATCGCATGATTAGCTCACAAACTTTCACCAATATCATGAAATCTTTCTCTATGACTCACTCAAACAATAGTAAACGAAAAAAGATGCATGTCTTGACACAACTTTTGCATCTTGTTACTTCATGTTTTTTGCTTCGTAACTGATTCAAAGTCGTAGCTAGTTTATCCGCCAATTTTTAATCATGGCAATTTTTTATGTGGTCAACTGGTGGCTAGAAATATAGCACTGTTTTGTTGTGGTTACATAGTGGTTATTTCTAACCACATTGATTTTTGTTGCTAAGTCATAGCTAATATATCCACGACTTAGCCACATTTGTTTTCTGAAATCGTGGTTAGCTTAGAAATGAGAATGGACAGTAGCTAAACCGTGGCATTCTAGTTTTACCCACATATTTTTGTGGCAATGTCGTGGTTGTGTCAAAAAAATTTACTAGTGTGCATGCTGCATAAATGCAATACTCGTTTACAATTTGTAACAGAGGGCAATATCGAAGATTCTTGTGCTAGCCCCATGGTCTGTTAAACGGATATCGTATAAAGCTGATGGAGAGAAGACATTGCTTGCAATGTTTCAAAGCCCACAACATCATTCTGCTATGTCACAACTTGTGGTCACATATATCACTGTGATGTCTATATATTTTTCAGAATAATTGTATGACATCGGGACATCTTCATCAAAGCTGCAGATGTATCCACCTGATGAAGCAGAGCCAATGTCAGAAATATTTACAGCAACAGACGTCATGATAGAGTAAGATCCTTGTGATAGAGAACTAATTAACTGTGGTGATGAAACATCTAGATAGGCTATATGCAGCTATGTCATGTCAACTTGAGGGAAAGATGAGTCTTCAGAATGGGGTATTGATACGATACCGTCATATGAGAAGGACATGGTACCTGCAAAATAAGAAGAGGTATGTGATAGAAGAAAATATTTTAAATAGAGAGAGTTGATAGTATTTGGAGAAGTTAGTTAGTTGGTCCTACTTGTGGCTTGGGATTGTTTCTCCTATGGTTCAAGATAGATTTCTTCTGTAATTTATATCTTCATGATAGTTAAATTGAGTGAGTTCTATCACATACCCTTGTGAATCGCACCATTCACTTTGACATTGATGTAACTGCCAACCTTGAAGGTACCGAGATAGGTTGACAATGGAATGGTGCCCTTCTATCTGAATTCTGTCCCAAATATATCCCTTATTTTAGAACAAACTCTATGTCCTGCTGGTATTTTTTCTCTCAAGTGGATGCTACAAGTGAAAACCATAAACCGACAAAAGATTCATATATATGAAGAAAGATAATATGGAAAAACACTTCAAAAATTGTGAAGCTAAATATATTTATAGTACTTATGATGAGAGACGCTTTTTAAATATGATCTTTACCTCAGTTCTTTGCTAACTTGTTATGAATGACATCTAGAATATATATTTATACTTCATAGACTCTTATTTGAAGTAAAAGACGTATTTGAATGATGAGGATTATTTTCATGTTTTCGTTAAAGATATTAAAAGTCTGTCACATATTGCGGGAACAGGAATACCTAATCTAACATTTTATGTAAGTTTAATATCACTAATTTTTCATCAGTGATGTTTGTCCTCTCTCGTTTCCGGTTCGGAAAGACTATATATTAGTTTCTTATTATCACTATGGCATATTCTTCTCTGATGTATTACAGTAAAACCTTTATAAATTAATAATATTGGAACTTTGAAATTTTGTTAATTTATAGAGATATTAAGTTACAAAAGTTTCCTTATTTAATTTTTTTTCTATTTTTGAATATTATTATTTATATAAAAAAATAAAATATTTATTTTACCGTATGTACATTATTCAAATTTTAGTGGTTTATTATCTTATTATTTTATTATCTTATTTTATGTATAATTTTATGTTTCAAGAATTGTTAAGTGGTTTTTGATATAATTTAACTAAATATTATCAAAATATACTGAAATGTTAAGAAAAATAAAGAATTTTCATTGTGAATATAAAATCAACAATATAATATTTAACTTGTACTTATATAAAAAATATATATAGATAAATAATTAATTTATGATTTTAAGGGGACTATATATTTATATAGAAATTTTAAAAATATTATTATCTTATTATTTTATCGATTTGTATTATATTTAACACCGGCCCAACTTGAGACCGGTAAAATTTATTAATTTATAGAGATTATTAATTTATAGATTATTAATTTATAGAGGTTATACTGTATGTTCTAAATCAGTTTTAATAAAGTGTTAAAATACAATTATTTACTACAAGATATCTCACCAATTCCTCTGATTTCTATAGTTTTAAACTGATTTTTTTTTAGTTTTCCATCTTAAGATATCTAAACTTACTTCTACATAAATATTTTTCTAATGATGATATAATTTTTTCTACAAAATTATATAACCTATTGGCCTATTATAATTTTGTTATAATTGTAAAATACTAAAATTAAAATATTTTCACATTCACATGCTCCTTTTTTTCTATCTACTATCATCTATAGAAAACCTGTTTAAAATTTGTCGTTGATCTTGTCTCAGCTGCGGAATTGGACGATGATCACAGTGGTGATATGAAGTGGTGGTCCTTGTGATTATGGCCTATTGTTTAGTAACTCAAATTAAAAAAAGGAAAATTGCATCGTATAGCGTTCATAAAAACTATAATTCATTCTATGACCATTTACCCTAATTCATCGATATGCAATGTGTCTTTTATATAATAACGCACTTTTGCCCTTGTATTCCACCGGCAAAACCTGCAAAAATATAATTTTTATTAATAATTATTAACTATAAAAAGTAACCCGTGTCCTTTTAATAATCACACAACCTTTGCAACCAACGTTATATTTAGTGTATTTGTAGAAAGATAATAGTTTCATTTTAAGATTTGAGCGATCGCGTGACCACCGACTAGATTCCCAAAATAGTTTTGTTATTGTGTTCTATTTTATATATAATAGAAATTTAAAACAATGTGTATTTCTCATATTTATTATGCGATATATTTTGTTACTATACTATTTATCATGTTTCATTCTATTTGATGGTTACTAAACGTGTTCTATTTGATATTTGGGGTAAGGGTTCATATTTACATTAGGATTTAGTGATTAGAGTTTAAAGTTTACCATGTAGAAGGTGAGAGGATATGTTTGGGGTCAGAATTAAATTTCTTTATACGATCATAAATATTTCATAATTTCAACAATATGTACTACATTATTTATTTTGTAACATTCTAATTAGGATTATGGTATATATTTGGCTTAGGGTTTATATTTGGATAAGGGCTTAGTGACTAGAGTTTTGGGTTTAGAAATAATATCATTTAATAATTTAAGCAATATGTACTATATTATTTTTGTTCTGTTCTATTTAGATTTTGGGTTTATTTTTGGGCTTAGGGTTTACTTATTAGAATTTAGGGTTTAGTATATAAAGGTTGGTATGAAATTAGGGATAAGTGTTGAGATATATTTAGTTATTAGTATTTAGGAGTTGTAGGTGAAGTTATAATCATAAACTATTTCAAATAGTATTCATTTGGAATAGTAGTTCTCTGTATGTCTTTCTTTTGTTTGGAATAGTATTCATGTGATTTTGTCCTTATATTCTATTGGCCGCATATATTTTTCTACTCATTTATCTGGTACCTACAAAAATAAAAGATAAAATCGGATATTTTGAAGTATAAATGTTAGATACTAAATTATTTCAAAATCAATGACATTTACCTAATTTATATTGGAAACATAGCTAGTCGCCTAGTTGGCAAATAAGCCCAATAGATATATCGTCTGAGAGATTCAAACTTTAAAGCAAAATAGTTTTTGAATGAAGAAAACTGAGGAGCAAACACAGATAAAAGAAAAATAACATAACATAAGCAATATAACACCTCGAAGAAATAAAAAACAAAAATGGAAAAAAAAAGTTACAAAGGGGTGCACAGTCAAACACTAACTCCAGCAAGGAACTTTTTTTTTAAACTAGCAAGGAACCTCATTTTGAGGAAGAGTAATCCTCACAATAAGGAATTGAGGATGGGTTAATCCAACAACAAACCTCAAAATTATTTTTAAAATTTCTGTTATTCACATTTTAGTGTTCAACTTTACTATGCCCTTAATCTTTACGTAATGATGCCCTTGATTTTCTTTTAAAGTTTGCTGCCGTAAGCGAATGTTTATTTTTTTACCGCTGAGGCACGGCTCTGGTTATATCAAACATTTAACTTTTTTTAACTCTGTATCAAGAACATAAAAGTTTGCAGAAAAGCAAAGCCAAACACTCAATGCATGCAACACCAACCTCAAAAGACAATAGAAAGAAGAGAAAGAGTCTAAAGCTCACTCTCCCAAAGAAACAACCCAACCACTAAAGTTTTTTTCCAACGACACCCTCAAAAGACCCTGGACCTCAACGCTTCCTCCGCAAGCAAGCTATTTAGCCAAATCGGACTCCCTTGAGCTACATAAGATTGAAATCTTCGCTCCTTTGTAACACTCCGAGCTATTAATAAAGCAGGTTTATTTCTCTCTCTGTTCACAGAACACAAATCCCAGTCACCAGTCTTGTTCATGACATCTCTTATCTCTACTCCATACGCTCGATAAGCCGGCCACGCTTTCGGATTATTCACCGCCCCTACCACATCAAAATCCTCCACCTCCAACCTAACCCTCTGTATTTTATGAGACATCATACTCTTCGCAGCCCATATCACACTCAATCGTTTGGCCTCCAGAAGCAAAGAAACACCATTAAAAGCTCGTCTGCTATGTAGCAAAGCCACACCTTCACTATTTCTAACAATCCACCCCATCCCCGCCATTTTTCGTCTTTTTGACCCACGAGATACCTAGATTGCACTTCACTCTTCCTTCCTCTGGTGCCTTCCAGACCTTATCATCGCTACATTTTCGGACCTTAGCACTCCCATCACCTTTAGGTGCCACCACCACCTCAAACCAACGTTTTGCCTTCTCACGACCCTTAGTTACCGTATCCTCTGCATCATAATCTCTCCCTTCAAATAAAAAAGAATTCCTATTCTTTCACAACAACCATAGGATCCAATCATCCAAGGGTAGCACCTTATAACCTCCTTCGGTACCTTCTGGTCGCTTCCCTTAAGCAGCAAGTAACTAAAGTTCTCATAAAGAGATCGATGCTCGAAACCTCGTTGGGGGAAAGGGAAACCCGACGTTTAACTATATATATATATATATCTATTTTTTGTTCGTTTGTGGTAAATAAATTTCGAATACATTTCATGACACTATCATAGAAGAGAAAACAATCTCTCAGTATATATAACGTAACAATAACTTAAGCGACAAGGAAAACAGAGAAGTTCAGGGTTTTACGTTTTGGCTTCACGAAGAACACTCATTTCTAATTTTAATTTGGTTTTGTATTTTAATTTATGTTGATTTAAATTTATTTTGTTGATTAATTACAGTATATTTATATATTTGAATAGCTGTATTATATTTAACTATTTGATTTAATAAATATACATCGACCGGAAAAAAAGGAAGGAAAAGAGAAACAAGTCCAAATACGTCATTATTATTATTTTTTCATATTATTATTTTTTTAAAAAGGCTTTAATTTTTCATATTATTGCCTTCATTATTATCCATTGAGGGTTGATAGAAGCATATCAAACTTATACTCACGGATCACATACATAATACAGATCTCTTCTTTAATTATTTTATAGAAACACGTACGCGTATACCAACGTACACACAGGTGTTGAGCGAGTCTATCACCTAGGACAAAACACGACCCTGTAATTAGTGTTACTGCAAGTGAAAGTGCTCGTCGGGTCGTCTTGTGGATAGCTGTAGGCGTCCGGACACCTCTGTTTGAAGAACCTTGAGAACCCAGTGGCGCCACAGGATCCCTGCCCGTTTGTACAACAGTACTCGTTTGTCTTGAACACCGTGCACGGATTGTTGCAACCTCCTGGCGCTCTCAACTGGTTAGGACACTGTCCGTTTATGTCCGCGTTGCATAGTATCCGCTTGCAATTCGAGCTGGTTGGGCGAAGATACCATAGTACAGTACACCAAATAAAAACAACGCGCATATCGTTATCATTTTACCATTTTAAAAGGGAAACTGACAATTTTATTTTCTTAAATGACTATTTTAACTTTTCATGACTATTTAGTTTATTTTTTGCTCTGTTTATACATTTTAGAAACTATTTTAACATTTCATGATTATATATTTCAGTTATTTTGAAGAGAATAGAAAGTGGTTTTAATCCACACACATTTAGTGTTTATCGTTAAAATAGTAAACAGTTAAAATTATTGACTTTAACGGAATAATAACTTTAGTCAATTTTTTTAAACTATCATTTTTTTTTTAATCTTTGTTACTTCTACCTAGTCTATACCTGTGTCCACTTAGTCACGTAGATTTTTTAAGATTCGAGATCTTCTGACTTAAACTTAAGTGGGGATATTTAATTTTAGGCTCAAAATTTGTACGGACAAAATTCGAGTATTCAATCTTCACAAAAGAGTTTTAATTAATTGATAAAACAAAGAAAGGATTGTGGTATTTTACCTAAATTCCATAGGGATGTTAAATCCATCAACAAGTGAGATGTCATAGAAGTCTAAGTTGTTGTATTGGTTCAAAGCATACTCAGCTAATGTGTTCGGTGGCTGGCCCCAACCCGTGCATTGAAGTCCACCAGAACAATCACCGGTTTGGCATCGCCCACGGCCTGAAGAATCAAAATTACAGTTGGTCCGACCCCAAATGCGTGCCATACGCGTGCCAGCCGGAACATCCAATGGCCACGATTGACCAGGATCTAGACGCCTGCCACCACCTGGGCTGGCAGCGGCCCATACAGTGTAACCACATTGGTTTAGGATATCAAATCGGGCAGCCTTTGCTGTGGAAATGAGGAAAAGGATGGAGAAGATGAACGAAGAAAGTGAGGATTTTGCCATTTGTTTTGGTTTCGCTACTTATGTGTGTGTGATTTTTTGTTAATATTTACCATGGTTTATATAGAGGTGGCCAGTGATGGTCATGTGGGGGTCAGCTGCTCCCGTCAAGTTTCAAAATTTGCTGTATTTACTAAATATATATCATCAAATGACATGCATAATTTGTTTTCTGACTCGATTTTCCTTCAAGTCCCTGCTCAGATTTTCGTTCCTTTTAGCTTCTTTTTAATTATCCTTTTAATCTGCGTAATCATTTTTGATTAAAAGACTATTCAGTGTTCAAATTTTTCCTTTTTTTTTTCTGTAAAAAACATTTCAGAATCCATAATATTTTCAGATAGTTTTAGTTCTGCACTTCTACTATAAATTTAATTTTATAAGGACAATCCTCTTCTTTTTTGAACTAACGAACTTTAAAGTTTTTGTTTTAAATACATAGTTAAGTCTTTCGATCATAAGAGAAATCCAATACCACATGACTCAAAATTATTAGCTCTACTGATTAAGGTTTTTCCATAGGATAGATGTGCTAAGTTTGAGTAGGGGTGGACACTTTATCCGATATCCGAAGTGGCATTCGAACCCGATCCAAAAACTCCGAACCAAAGTAGTAAAATACCCGAACGAATATTGAATTAGGAGATTGGTTATCTGAACCCGAATAGGTAATATCCAAACCTGAATGGATATCCGAAGATAATCAAACATTAGTATATCTAACTTTATATTTCTAATTTACTGCTCTCATTTTATTCAAAATATTTTTATTAATGTTATACATAGTTTAAGATCAGATAATATACATATAATTATGAATTGCTACTCACTTGAAAAACATGTCAAACTTCTTGTTTTGTGCATTAGCAAAAATTGTATCTAATATTATAAAACAATAATCAAATTAATGTTTTTTTTTATTTTTAAATTTTATATCCACAACTATTAATCATTTAGTCGACTGAAAATTAAAATAAAAAATTAAGTTAAAGGCGTATTTTTAAATACAAGAAATTTTAGCAATGAAAATTTGATTTTTTCTAAAATCTAAATATCCCAAACCTGATCCGAAATAACCGAATTCAAACTAAAAATATCCGAATCCGACCTGAAATATACAATACCCGAATGGGTATTACACCCTTATACCAAAATATCTGAAAAATCTGAAATAACTGATCCAAACCCGAACGAGTATCCGGACGCCCACTCCTATTAATCGAGTCTCAAGAGTACGAAGAAAGAATTAAAGAATCAGCTTTCCTTACCCCAACAAGATTACGGGCTTCGACTCTGCAATTCTTGAATTCAAAAAGAAAAAAAAAAGACTCAGAATTCATTTCTTTTGGGGTTAATTTAAACTATATGAATTAAAAAATGAAAACTAAACCATTCTCAATTATAATTTATTCATTTATTCAAATTTTCCATCAACAATTTAGTAGAGGAATATTTATTTATAAATTTTCTATTTTTTTTAAAAAAATGAATATACTTCTTTTCCTTAATTTTATTTAAAATAATAAAAATTTAATGATTTTATCATAAAGATAGTTCCAGTTTTTTCAAACAAAAATGTTTTAAACAATGTTCTAATACGCTTTAAGCCATGTATTCACCGGATAGACTATCCGGAGAAACATCATACCAAATTCATTGTATTTGTTTGATTACGCTGTTCTTCTCAATTTTATCATTTCCCACATTATTTTCTAAATAAACTCTGGTTTAGCTCAAACAAAAATCCACACTTTATAACAGAAAGAAACAAGTAAACAGACTTTATCCTAAGCTATAATCTAAACTATACACGTCATGCTCTTCCTTTTTCAAAACCAATTTTCTTTTTTCCTTTTAGAAAATGTATAAACATATAAGTTACAATAATCAACGTTATTTGTAAAACATATTTACTGTTTGCTATCTATTAAGATTTTATTTTTTCGTATGCTTACAATATATAAGACCTTAAATTATATTGTCTTATATATTTAAGAGATTAGTATAAATTTGGTGTTCGCCGACCGCTTAACGTATTTTAAAACACTAATTTCGAGTATTTCATAGATAAGTGAACAAACATACACTGTTTTCCTTTTTATGGCACATGGATTATCTTAAGATAAAAGATAAAGATTTTATTTATCTATCAACCGTAGGTATTTTTTATGTTTTCTATTATTACAAATCTAATTTTTTTGAATTTTATTGAAGTTGAAAGTTGTAACTACAATTTCTTGCAAATAAAAACTAGGTAAATTATGTTAAGAATATAAGAAATATCTAGCATATTTTTATTATCCTGGAAGATATATTAAGGTTTTAGGTATATTTATAATTTTTTTTTGTAAACTAATATATTTATAGTTATTGAATGATATGTTAACATTTTATTGATATTTTGTATATAATTTATATATGAGTAAAATTTTGGTATATTAGCCCCGGTTTAACAAATATCTTAATCTAAGATAGAGATAAAATGTAAAGTATA
Source organism: Hirschfeldia incana (assembly GCA_026261945.1). Lineage (NCBI taxonomy): Eukaryota > Viridiplantae > Streptophyta > Magnoliopsida > Brassicales > Brassicaceae > Hirschfeldia > Hirschfeldia incana. The sequence goes on along the minus strand of JABCMI010000175.1, from coordinate 72,184 downwards.
ATATTCTAAACAAAAAGAAAATTTCATACAAATAGTTATTTGTTATTATTTTCCTTTTTATATCCAAAAAATAAAATTTAAAAGTTATACGAAAATAATTTTTCTTTTTTAAATAAATCATGAACAAATAGAATTATAATATTAACTTAATAGTGATATTCGTTTCTAAGTTTAAAAAAAAATTAAAGAAAAATGATACCAATAAGTATTTAATAGTAAGTTTTCTTTTTTTTTAAATAATAAAAAATAAAATTGTATAAGCTATATAAAAAAATAAAAACAAAATTATGGAAGAAAATAGTAGTTTAATTTTTTTCAGACCAATTATAAAAACATGAGAGTAAAATTTTTTATTCTATAACAAATCTACATCCCTTATTAAATTATAAGCAAAAGAGAGTTGTAAGAAAAATCTTATAATTTTTCTATAATTAACTAATTTTCTGTGGAAGCTCTAGTAGTCTATGTTTGATGAAGAGTTAATGTATTAAAACTATGTGGTCTAGGTGTCGAGTTTAAGAGTAGGAGAATTATTAGTTTATTGGCGAAAAAGTATATAAGATATGTTTAATATTATGTAAAATCATGAAACATAGAATGATAATAGTTATTTAACAGTAAATGAAGAATAATTTTATACTAATAATTTAATAGTAAGTTTTATTTTTTAAATAATAAAAAAATAAAATTGTATAAATTATTTGAATATAATTTTCCTTTTTTAAATCATAAAAAACATAATTATGAAAGAAATGATTAGTTTATTTTTTTTCTAAATGAATTATAAAAATCTGAGAATAAAACATATTATTTTATAATAAATCTAAATATTTTGTCTTATTAAAATGCTAAAAGTTGTAAAAATAATCTTACTATTTTTTTATAACTAGCTAAATTTCTACAGAAGCCCCAATATTTCATGTTTGACTAAGAATTAACGTTCTTACACTATGTGGTTTAGGTTTTGACTTTCACGGAAAGCAAATTATTAGTTTATTGGCAAAAAAATTATAGGATATGTTCAACATTATGTAAAGAATACTGTCTGGTGTGAATCTTATGTAACAACTCATGATAATATAGCCAGACGCAGATCCTCATAAAACTTGTAGAATTGTTCACTGTAAATCGTCTATTTATTTTTTCTCATAATTTGTATTAACATAATTAATAAATGTTAACAAAAAAATATTTTTTATCTTATCAATATATATTGGTCAATAAGTTAAATAATTAATAGTTAAAAAATTATTTAGTTTTTTTTTATTTTATTAAAAATCTTATATATGTATAATTATATAATTAATTTGTTCTATACAAAAAATATAATTTAGGGTTATAGATATTTATTTTCTGGAAAACTTTGTTGCTATAACTGCAGATCCAAAGTGAGAAAGCTAAATAATCGTTTTAAAAAAAAATAAAAATGCGACTCAAATATATATAAAAAAAACTTTCGATTTTGTGTACATAAATAGACATACTCACTCATACAATCAATGACATATATAATAACCACGTATATATATGCAGGTGGTGCATGTGGGTACGTAAACCTATTTAACAGCGGCTACGGCTTGTCCACAGCAGCGCTAAGCACGACGTTGTTCAAAGACGTTTATGGATGCGGTCAATGTTTCCAAATAATGTGTGTGAAGTCGAAACACTGTTACTATGGAAACCCATCAACGGTGGTCACAGCCACAAACCTTTGCCCTCCTAATTGGTACCAAGACTCCAATAATGGTGGTTGGTGTAACCCTCCTAGAACACATTTCGATATGGCTAAACCAGCTTTCATGAAACTCGCTAACTGGAAGGCCGGTATTGTCCCTGTTGCATACCGCAGGTATATAATACATACATACATATATACCCCATAGTTGATAAATTAATGTTTATAGTTTTCTTACTATTATTTCTGTTTTCTTACAATTAATATGATACCTAGATATTCATACTCCAAAATTTTATATAGGTAACTAATATATGCTATGCAATTGATAAATGTAGAGTCCCATGCAAAAGGAGTGGAGGTATGAGGTTTCAATTCCAAGGCAATGCTTATTGGCTTCTCATCTTTGTCATGAATGTTGGAGGCGCCGGAGACATAAAGAGCATGGCAGTGAAAGATATATATATATATCTGATATCTAATATCTAATATCATATACCTGAAATAAGATTACAAAACTTCTTAATGATTGTATCTTCTTCATGTTACAACACCTACTACATATTATTTTCATAAATAGTTATTCACACAATTGAGATATAGAAACAAGGTTTTTAACATATATCACAAGAATCAAAGCAATTTCAAACTGCATAAAATATTAATAGTTTCAATACCTCTGATTGCATGATAAAAATGTTGATCCATAATGTTATCTATTGATTAAACAACTAAGATTATTTACAATTCACCTATATATTAATATCTATATTCTCTTCTAAATTAGAGAATTATATTATAGAGAATAATTTGCTCCAATGTGTGATTATGCAATAGAATTCTTGTACTTTTAGAGGAAAATATAGAGATAGGGTATTTTTGTGTATAGATAAAGAGATGAAAATATCATTCTATTGCATTTTTTCCTTAAAATATAGAAAGTCTATATCATAATCATACAATGGAGAAATTCACATTTATAATAGAATTATATTTTATGAACAAAGATAAATAAATATATAGAGCTGGAAACTGGATATATTTTAAAGATGAACAAACCATACAAACTAAAATAGATAAATGCTAATGAATGCACAAAAAAAATTCAAGATCTTACAATGACAACACAAAATATTACTAAATTGTCATGGAAGCATTATAATATGTTCGAACAAGAAGAAGAACATAGAAAATTAATACAAACATACATTAAATTAAGAACTTAAGAAAGTGGATGACGTATTTCTTTTAAATTCTTTGTATTTTGTATTATTTCGTATTTCGTTACATTGAATTCAATTTGAATTTTTGAGAATAGTTTTTTGCCCTAACCTAATATATAAAGTTGATATTAACTCACTTCACTTATACGTTAAGATTGTTAAAATAGCAGTACAAACCAAAACATATGTGGGAAAAATAATTCTTATATCTAAAATAATTTTCACACAATATATACAAAATCATACAATGAAATTAAGACATTAATCAAAACACCTGCAATACACAGATCTATATCTAGTTAAAAATAATAATTAGTGTGGTTTTTTCTATTATCAATTTCATAAAATACAAAATGATAGAGGGGCGACTTGACTATGTTATTGGACGTAAATATCTTCTTTCTAGAGTATATTTATTATACTATCAATTTTATAAAATACCAAATCATAGAGGGGGCGACTTGACTCTGTTATTGGACGCAAAAGTCTTGTTTCTAGAGGATATTTATTATGGAGAGTTAAGAAATTATTATTGGTTAGTTCGATTGCCCCAGCAGCACTAACGTCTGGCTAGATTGATGTGGACAATTACTTTGTACATTTGTACAGTTTTTGTAGTTGAAAGTCATAATTCTTTGGGTCGTCTAAAATTATTTCAGATGGTTTTTCTGAAAGTGGGTCTAAAATGTTCACTCCTTAGTCCTTATTAATGTAACTAACTAGATTTTAATCCGCGCTTAAAAAGTGCAGATTTTTTCGGTTGATAATAATGTTTAATATGAATTAGTATTTTTGGTTTGGGCATAATTTACATTACCAAGTTACAAAGTCGTATATATCAAAAATATTTTTTTTTTAAATTGTATAATTAATCAATATGTTTATTTGAAATTTTATAATTACACTCTTATGTTATAATATCAACTTTATATTTTGTGTATATTTTATAATAGTTATGCTTGTTGCGGTAATGAGACATAAGATTTACATGGTCGGACAGTCTTGAGATTTTGAAGTCTATAAAGAGTTTAAGAATAATTTTAATAATTTGGGGGCTGAAAATTTATTATATATAAACTTGGGAGCTAAAAAAATATATTATATAAATTTGGGAACTTATCTGCATATATTTTTTTCAAAACATTTGGGGGCTTAAAGCGAATGTTTCTTCCGGCTTGCCTGAGGACCATCTTTGCTATTAGTATGGATTTGAAGAGTCTTAATAGTTTTAGTAGTATTTTCGTACCCAACTCAGAACTACCGTCAAACCGGTAAACCGGTGACCTATATATATTGGTTAACCCAATAAAATTCCATATAAATATGATGATATTTTTAAAAATTTGACTTAATATTATTAAAAGAAAAAAAGTCCTAAATAATCTACCTATAAAACTTGTTTGTACCATTTCATTATATTTATTTTTGTCCAAAAATTAATTATTCTAGTTATACACAATTAATAGCTCTAACTACGGATATTTGTTTTATGTTACCATGATAATTAACGAAAACTCCTAATATAATGGGATCACAATCATTGTGCTTTGCGTGAGATATTAATGCCACTAAGATCACAATCATATTTAAGCTAAAGTAATATTCCACATTCTATACATTTACTAATAATATCATGAAACATATTGTATCATGACATCTTACATTATGTAGTTTCAAATATTTACAAAATAAAATTTGATTAAAAATAAATTCGCAAATCATATGTTAAAAAAATTATATATATATATATATATATATATATATATATATATATATATATATATATATATTAAAATAATCAAATATATAATTAATATCAGAGTTCTAAACTTTGAAAATAAAAATAAAAAACAAAGCAGAAACACGAAAGAAAAGTTTTTTTCTATGTTTTCATATTATGTTAACTTGATTTTTCTAAAAAATATTATAATAAAAATATTAAGTAGTTTGATCCGCGCTTCGAAAACGCGGGTTTTGTTTAATATAAATAAAATTCAATATGAATAAGTATTTTGAAATTGTTATTTATTTATTGTACAGAGTCGTATTATATTGAAAAAATGAATATGTTTAAAAATCTATGATTAATGAATTATTTAATTTAAGATTATATGTACACTCTTATATAGCTATTTTATACATGATTAATATATTTTAACATTTTCTATAATATATGTTTAATTGTAATAAGCTAATTGTCATAAAATTTATGGTTTTGAGAACTAATAATTATATATTTTATTTTTATTCTAAGTAAGAAATTATTTGAAAGTATTTAGTAATTTGTGAGAACTAATAAATATATTCTCTAATATTTCATAGATCTGAACATATATTTATTTATTAATTTTCAAAAATTATTGTTTTGGTGTTTTATTTAAAACCTAATGAAATGGCGAGATTAAAGTAATAATGAAAACATTGTTTAGTTATCTAATATTGTAGTCTAGGAAAATATAAAGTGAACCGGGTATTGACTAAGGTGTAATGTTTTAGTATATGGGTATATAATGTTCTAGTTGACCAAACTACTGTGTGTAATAAATAAGATTATTGACTAAGAGAAATATTTGGTAAATTGTATGGTCAATTCACGAGTAAAAACCGGGTGAATTTACGGTATAACAACGTTATTGAGTAACATATTATTACAAACATATAGGTAAGACCAAAAAAAATAGTAAGGTTTAGTTAAAGGGTCCAAACAACTTTTATAGATAGATTTTTTAAAACTATTTCTTTTTTAATAGTATTGACTAGAGTTTGACCCGTCCTTTCAAAGGGCGGACAATATTTTTTTTTGTTATGATCTTTTTATTTGTTAAATGTTTGTGATTGGTTTTGTCAACAAATTTATTAATCCGTTTTTTGTTCACCAATATGTTTAAATATAATGTTTGGTTTTCAGTTTTGGTTTTAGGTTTTTTTTTTTTGGATTTCAGTTTCAGTTTGATTATGGTTTTTTTTTTTGATTCAAGAGATATATAAACCGTTCAGTTATTTATGAAATTACTTAATATATTTATACTTGTGTTTACCAGACCCGGATCTGTAGGATTAATTTTTTTTCCAAAAATTTATTTACTGAAAATTAAAAATTTCATACATGTATTTTTATTTAATTTTTTTTATAGATAACTAAATTAAAATTAATAAATATAATTTGTTGAAAATAAGATAATTCATTTATAAAACCCATCATTATTAATTTTATTTATATTTTAAAACTGTAAATTATAGTAAAAAAATATTTTTTTAATTTTATATTAGTCAAAATATATTTTATTCAACCCGTATCATACTATATCGAATTATTTTTATATCAAAATTTAAATATATGATTATTTATTATTTTATATATCTTACTTTACTATTTTATTTTAATACGTTGAAGTATGTAGTAAAATTCATGAATGTATGTTATTCTTTAATTTTATGATTTATAGAGTATTTAATAGATGAATTAAGTTACTTTTTATTTATTAGTTGATGTATTAACTTAATTACGAATATAAATATTATGGGAATATTATTTCTTATTCTACAATGAAAAAGTTAATATTCGTTAGTAATTTATTTAATATTAATTACAAATTTTATTATTTAAAAATAAATATTTAAAATAATTTAACACATCTTAAATAAAAAATATTAAAAGATATTTTTATAATAAAATCTTAGAAAATAATATTTGGCAATATCTTTTTAGATATCTTATTTTGAAAATATTATTAAATTAGTTGTAAGAGAAAAAATAGGAGGTTAAATAAATTTTGTTATATATATATTGAAATATTAATAGATATTTGTTAGATTAGAAAAACATTATATGATAATAATTAATGAAATTATTTTAGTTAAACTGTTATGACTTTTTTGATAGTCCAAAACATAGTCGATAAAAAGTTCTCATGTTTTAATAGTATTGATAATTCCTGGTTCTAAAACACGGCCGCAAATACGCACATGGAGCCTGTTAGGTGGTGATAGAATATGATAGACATGTTATGTGGACAATACGTTGTGGATAGAAAATGCTGGGTTTCGATGGACATAAAAATTCTCTCAGAGATTTCGTTGAACATTTGACTACATTATGACTATCTTCATATTTTGTACATATGATTGATACGAGCTTCTATCATGGTGAATTTAGCTTCTTCAAATGATTATTCACCTGCTTCAACAATCCAACCAGCCAAATCTTAATCCCATTTCTGTAAATATTCTACAACTTCACCAACACTATATTCGCCGATGCCATCGTTCCGTTCTCGATGTACACATAATCTCAACTAAGCTCCTCATAATCAATAGCTGAAATCTCCAAATTGCTCAGTTTCGAATAATAATCTACATTCATGGGATTCACCTTGTGATCGTTGATCTCGGAAGCGACTCTGAAACATTTTTGCCATCTTATGAACAAGGAGAAGCCACCTTGTTAACACTATCCCGTAGCTGTTGAGACCATCACCATTTTACCTTTTAAACTTGTTTAGACCATTTCTTTCAAAAGATTAGACATATATTTAGAGGGTAAGTTGAGTAATCATCCGTAGAAAATGTGCCACCAACACAATGTGCCTCTAGCATAACTGAAAAATAAATCGTGGCTTCCAACATAATTATTTCATTTATTTATAGGGTTTATGCAAAAACAAGGACATACCATCTAAGTTAGATTTCTGTTTTAAATTTTTAGTTTGAAAAATTACAAGTCCATAATTCGAATTCACATATGATTCAATCCACAATATAACATTTACGTATTCATTTTATAAAATAGATTGTATTTTATACTTTAAACTAACATATTTTTTTTGTTTTTTTGTCATCAAACTAACATCCTTTTAGAAAATAGAAAAATTAAAAATTTGATTCAAATCCTTGACATGTTAAACACAATAGAGATAATTAACCAAATGTTTCACTATTTTTTTTAACATGATAAAAAACTTTAACCCTAATGTTTTAGAGTTTCATAAAGGGAATTTGCACTGTCTACATTCAACTTATAGCATAATTAGCTATATACCAAAAAGCACACTGTATATTTTATTGAATTCCTCTGTTACCCCTATTGCTTCCATGCCATACATTCTCGTTTCACAAACTCTGTGTCACTGCAAATCTCAATACACACAAATCATATTTTATTCCACCGTTCAAGATTCACAACAGACTCTCTCCCACCGCCTCCTTCAAAGACATCCACCATCTCTGCACCAACGCTTCCTCTCCATCTCGTTCTTCTCTCTTTGCGTTTCTCCCTATCCCTCTTCTAACCACGTCTCCAGAGTCTTCCACCGAATCTCCTCCGTGAATGTGACCCTCTGATCTCTAACCACCTCATCTGCACAGATTTTTAGCCTTTTGTCGGTGGGAATTTGGCGGTTGCCAGAGACATCGGGTAATCGTAGGAGAAGAAACCATAGAGAAATCGAAATTGTTTTTTTTTTTATCAAAATCAGTTATGAATCTGAGATTATGGGACATGTAAATCAAAATTGTTAAATGAGTGGTGATATTGAATTGAAACATTTTCGTTTTGGAGATCTGGGAAGAAGAAGAGACAATATTAAGGACATTTGTGCAATTCGACATCCTCCTTTAATACTGTAGACTGCAAACTTTTACTGTTATGGCATATACCTAATTACTAACTTTTTTTTGGATATTCAACCAATTGACTCTTTCATAAAAACAAAACGAGATCTTACCCATAAAATACCAAAAAGATATACTGCAAGTTGACTTATCTACAATGTTCTAAGTGAATGTTTAACTTGAAAATCTGACATACGTGATGGACATTTTTTTTCTTCAACAACCTCTTGAGTAAATTGATCAGTAATTTCTTTTCTTTTTTTTTCAAATTATTCTAGTCTAATGGTTCACAAATTACTCAATGTAACGATCAAACATCCAATATAAACGGGAAATATATCATTTAAATCATCATGACTTAATTTTGGTTGAAATAAATCATCAACTTTTCTATAGACAACAAAATCCTTTATTTTTGTTGACAAGTCATAACCTTCATTAACTTAAATAATTGAGTATTTAGTTATACAATAATTACGAAGAACTTTTATAACTACTTAAGATCAAGTTTCGGAACTATTTATATAATCTTTTGGAGACTTTTTTATAGTTTTACTGTCAAAATTTTATTTTTAATTCAATTTTTTATCCTCAAGAGAAAATACTTATCGTTTTATGGATTCTTTGTGATTCTTTATGTTTATGATAAACATCTTCAAAAAAGTAAATATATTTTCTATAAATTTATTACAAATCATTTATTCTTAAGGTTAACATATAATTCTTTTTGAAAAATATTGATTTCTGTTTTTGCCATAAGATCATCAACTTTAAAAGTTACTAGATTTTGATCCGCGCTTTAAAAACGCGAAATATTATTCATTGTAAAAATTAATAAAAAATCATCAAATACTTTGTTAAAAATGATAAAATGATATATCCACCTTATTCAAATCAGTCTCAATTTTGAACATTTCAATCATTTGAACTCATTTACTTTTCAGTTCTCAATAAATTTATCTATTTAAATTCATGTAATTGAAGTGGTCATCAATTCATACCGGTTTAAAACAAATTCACACTGGTTTGGGTTTATTTTGAGTGACAAAAATAATTTAATTTTTACAAAAATCTATTTGTATCTTATTTATCTTAAATAATGTTTAATTCATTTCTAAAAATTTAAAACACTATTTAGACTTATTATTTTAAACAGAATGAAAAATTAAATCAATGTAACTCATGTACAAAAATATTAGTATTTATGGTTGTAGTATGTTAAAAATAGTATAAATATAGTTAAAAGCCATAAAAGAAAAATTAGTAAAAAAATTGATGCACGTGAAAATTTGCATTTTGAAAGCGACCTGCCATTTCATATATAAAAAAGAAATCAAAGAATTATAAAAAAATAATTTCAAACCTAGATTTGAGAATATTCAATGAATTTAAAATTATATATGATTATATATAATATATATATATATCTATAAATATTTTTTGTTAAGTATTAAATAATTGAAAGATTGTAATCATTAAAATTAACTAAATATTAAGTAATTTAATGCAATACCTACGACTTATAAGGAAACTCATTTATATCATTTTTTTGTAAATTTATGTATTAAAATTAATTATCTTTTTGAGTGAAAAATAACAGTAGATGTAATTAAAAGGTTATTTCAACTTTTGATTCATATTGATACTTCAACTTTAATAATATAAGATAAGAAAACATGTTTAGCTATTTACGTATTTATGTTGTTAGTATTTTTAGGGTAATAGCTGGGAGCATTCCAAATTGTATAAGGATTTTAAAAGTTAAGATATGCTTAATATTTTTAATTATATAATGAAATTCATATAAAATATATTTACTTTTTCAAAGTCGCTTTAAATGATAATAATTATTGTCAAAATGAATAATTTGTTGATTAACTAAAAAAATAATCAAAATGCCATATATACTGTTTTCCATATATGTTGTATTTTTATATGGCAAGTTTTTAAATTTTTTATACTAAATTATATTGTTTGGTGTTCAATTGAAAAATAAAAAAGTGGTGTTGTTTTGTAAAGAAGATAAAAATCCAAGGACATAATCCTAAATTTTTAAAATAGGATCATGCTTTAATAGTATAGATGTTAAGTATTTAGTTAGTCAAATATAACTGTTGACTAACAATATAAATAAAATTAGACTTTGATCCGTGCGATCGGATATGTATTTATTTTTTGTTTTTAGATTTTTATTTATATTAGATGATGCATTTGTATTATTTCGTCGTACTACATTCACCAAATCATGATTTTTTGTGTTAAGCTATCGATTATATGACCCTGATACTATGCAAAGAACTAAATTGTTTCAAAAAATCTTATTGTTAGTGTTACAAGAGGCAATTTCTTGGATGCTAATTATTTAAAAAAATCTTTCATTATTGTTTAGTATTCCGCAATTCAAGTGATAAACAGTTTATTTGAAAACGAAATATAGGTAACATATTATATTGTTAGATATAACAGTTAGCAAAAATCATGGCTATAGTTTGGATGCTAATAATTCAGAATATCTTTGATTTAGTATATACAGCTAGGGATGACAATCAAGGACCTGGACCACAGGTCTGACCCGTAAAGATTTGATGCGGGGCGGACTAGGCTTTAATTTGATAAACCCGTAAAATTGCGGGCCTCGTGGTACGGGCTCTAAACGGAACGAGATGAATGCGGGACGGACCTAATGCTGAATGGACCGAATGCGGGACGGGTTAACCCACATGATTTTGAAGACCCGTAACTCTAAGCCTTTATTTCTGCTTAGTTTTGTTTTTAGCATTATAAATTGCTTTATTAATATGTTGAATTTTCTTATTTAAGTTAATGGTTTTTGGTTTTAGTACTGGCAAGTGGTGTTTTTTTTTTAAAAAAAAAAATTGTTATAATGATGTTATTGAAGAGCTATTGCTTGTTGAAGAGCTATTGCTTGTTTTTTAGACTGTTCAAGTTGAGAGTTTGGTTACTGCAGAATCTTGTCTCTACACTCTAAGCTCAACATCTTGATTGAAGGAGAAGAAGAAACCATTAGTATTAAGTTATTGTTGCTATGCAAAGACGTTATTTTACAGAGAATCAAACAAAGAGTATACTTGAGAGAGTTGAACTTTACTATCCAAATGGTTCTCACTTACTTCAAGACCATTAAACCGGGGAGTGATCATATAGATGTTGTTGTGATCAATGTTGATGAGCTTTCTTCAACTCCTTTACACAATTCTTCTACTTCAACATTTGTGAAGGAAGCTCAACGGAAGCTCGTGAAGGTTTATAAATTATGCGGTACGAATTTGGACCGATATTCTGAGGACCACAATCCGCGCAGAACAGGTTCACTGTGATTCGCTCGACGATTGATCCCGTTGGGGTATGGGACGGGACATGACAGATAAACCTGTTTGACATTTCTATATACAGCATATGAGTTATAGGTGGAAATTATTTGGAAAATTTTAGTTAATTTAGCAATATCTAATATTTAACTAAATGTGCACATTTTAGTTTCTGTATATTATAGGTATAATTAATACTCGACATTGATTATAGGTTTGAATAAACTAAAAAAGGTATTAATGATAGCAAAAATGGAATTGTATAGATGGTTTTAATTGTATACATAAAGAAGTAATATATATATATATCTTGGTTATTGGTTACAATAACATATATGTGTCGGTGTAATTATTATCTATATTATTAAAGTAGAAGTACAAAATCGGAGTGTTTGGTTACTTGAATAGGCCAACTAATAAAAAATAGAATGTTTGGAAATATGAATTGTAGTCTTTTAAAAAAAATATTTTTTTTTGGAAACAAAGATAGTACTATTTAGCAAAAAAAAAAGGTAACGGTCTTAAGTTATTAAGTCCATTATAAAAAAAATATTGTCAATATATATAAGAAAAAATCAATACAAAGTCCAGTTTGAAATACCAACTTAAATTATGGTTTTTATATTTTATATTAAGTTTTTAAAATATAATATATGTAATTATTTATATGATGATACGTATAAAATACTATTAATTATATGATTACTTATATGATGATACATATAAAATACTATTAATTATATGATTACTTATATGATGATATGTATAAAATACGTTATATAATAATGACTAAGGATGAATTTTTTGAAATCCATACGAGTTTGGTTTTGATCGGTTTGCACTTCGGGTTTTCGAGATCAAAGATTTCAGTCCTATTAGGATGTTTCTAAATTTTTGTTTGAGTTTGTTTCAGATCTTTGCGGATTTAGTTCGGGTTTAGATAACCTATTTAAATTATTTTAAAGTTTGAAATCACTTTATATTTTAAATTTCTCAAATATATAAATAAAATAATATATTACCTAGAAATTTAAATAACATATGCCAGAATACCTAAACTTAACATATCAATTAGTTTAATTTAAAATTTTGGATACAAAATCAGTAATTATTTTAAGTATTTTTGATGATTTGAGTATACTTTAACTATTTTAGATAGTTTGGATCCGATTCGGTTCTCTAACTAACAAAATTTTGAATGATTCAAATATTTAATCAATTTATGTTCAGGTTTGGTACTATATTTTTGGATTGGTATTTGTTATGTTCTTCAGATTCATTTTGCCAAACCCTAATAATTACATGAAAAATAAATATCATCATATTTTTTAAAATATACATCCGCGCAGATGCGGAAATCAAAGCCTATAATCATTTATTTTAACAACAAACCAAATAAATATGTTGATTGGAGAACTAATAAAACAAATCCAGAAAAATACATAGTTTACGAGAGACACTCTTTGTGTCGAATTTATTATAAAAAAGTTTTTCTAAGATAAATAAATTCAATAATTACAAACAAAAAATATATTTCATAAAAGCAAAAAATAATATCCGCGCTTTTGAAGCGCGGATTAAAATCTAGTGTTACTTATATTTGTTACCTCCACTACTTTTTATATAGGTGCATCTTGATCGATTTTATTATCAAAGAAAGATGTATACTGCCTATCAATGAAGACTTGAAATCATAATTTTCTTGATTTGTTTAAGGGATAACAATTAAATATTTTGATCTTGGTTTAATTTTTTGACATCAAACAGCTATTATATTATTCAAACGATCTTGGTTTAACAGAGAAGTGAATTAAAATGTTTTATTTTAGGAAAACACATTAATCTAGTCGGAAAAAACAAACATTAAAATAAGTAGTTTACTTTAACTTTAAAGGGCATGGAAATGTTAATAAGTGTGAAAACTTAGAAGTATTTTTATTGAGTATTTTTTTGATAATATATATATATATATATATATATATATATATATATATATATATATATATACAGTATGTAAAATCGAAAGAATAAATACTTTGGCAGTAGGAAGAAAAAACTAAAGAAGATCAATGAAAGTTTATAATTAAACTTGGTTGTCAACAAAATTTTAATGTTTTTCGGTTTACAAAAATGTTGTTTTAAAGAAAAAGTATTGATTGTGCATGGCATGGCTTCTTTTTCTCATTTTTCTCGGTTTTCTGAGTTTGTTTTGGTTTGTATTGGGTTGGGAAAAGTGATTCGCTGAACGTTCTTAGTCAATTAGAGTCATTAAATAGATTTTGCAGAATTAGTAAGAGACTGAATAATATAGTCTGTAGGGTGATGAGATTCCTGCCACCGCCACCTGTGTACATTCGTAGTATGTTGTCTGTTAATGAGTAAAGTCCCACATCGGTAATTGGAAAGATAATTTGGTAATATATAAAGAGTCAAGGTCAATCCACTAATTACCAATTGATTTTAAATTGGAAGTCCATAAGTAACCCAAATTTTATATGGTATCAGAGCATTTGATCCTTGTGGACCAAAGTTATATTAAAAAGAGTCATCCGATGTTGGGCTACTCTGTAGATAGTATTACCACAGGTCCACGCATGTGCATGAGGAATAGTGTTAATGAGTAAAATCTCACATCGGTAGTTGGAAAAATAATTTAGTAATATATGATCAATCCACTAATTGCCAATTGATTTTAAGTTGGAAGCCTATAAGTAATCCGAATCTAGCATTGTCGATGATAAATTTCCACCATAATTTTCTTTCATAAGTTGAAAACAATAATTTATCATGAATACGAAAAGGTAGTAGGGGGAGTTAGTAGAAAACGTCACTGCGACCTGTGTCCACCGTTGTCCAAATTTTCTTTCATAGTACGTTGTCGATGATAAATTTCCACTATAATTTTCTTTCAATAAGTTGAAAACAATAGTGTATCCTCGATACGAAAAGGTAGTTGTATCGTCAATACGAAAAGGTAGTAGGGGGAGTCTAGTGAAGCCATCCCTCGTATTTAATGCGTACATGCTGTCACAATCATAATGTGTTGTCTTGTTTGATTTTCTAAACTAATTTTCCGAGATTAAATAGGTAGAAAACATCACTGCCACTTGTATCCACTGTTGTCGAGATTTTCTTTCATAGTACGTTGTCGACAATAAATTTCCACTAAATCATGATTCAAGTTGAAAAAAATAACGTATCGTGAATACCAACCACAATAGGAAACTAAAGATTACAAAAAATAGTGGAGAATGACGACAACAAGGAATCACACAACCTTGTAAACTTGTTTCTCCCGGTGAATTTTCAGAGATGTTCAAAAAGAGAACAATATTGTATTCATTTGCCTTTCAGCCTGTTTGAATCTGCTTCTATGGTGGTATGTAATCATCTTTTTATAGTGTTCACCTTTTCGTCGTGTCCGTCAAAATGTACTGTAAAATACGGAATTTCCATGACAAGTGAGAAAATTCATTTCTCAAGAGTTTTAGTGTCTACAGTTTTTATAGAATATTTTAGAATTTTTTACTGAAATGATGTTTACATGTACGATACGTAGTGACCACATGTTTGCATGTAAGAATGATCTAACTATTTTAAATTTTAGGCATGATCTGGGACACTAATTCCAATTTAATAATGGAATTTTTAGTGGATATTTGGATAATTTTTTGGGTTCGATCCTACAGGATCCGAACAAAACCCGACCCGCAATAGAACCGAACTTGAATCAATACATTCTAATTATCTTATTGAATTCAACTATCTAAGACCCGAACAAATCCGGGTTCGACAGAAGCCAAACCGAACCCAACCATCTAAATTCTAACTATTACTCTATTAGACCTAAATATCTAAAATCTGAAAGACCTGGATCCGATAAAATCTGATCCAAATCTGACCTGAAGACTTTAATGCCAATGTATACCCAATCCAAGTAACTTGTAGCTTGAACATAAGGTTAAGATTTCATATCAGAAGACAAATCTTTAATCGCTCTCCAAAGCCAAAATTTTCTTTCTTTGAATTTTTTAAAAAAATTGGACTATTTTTTGATCTGTGTGTTATCTTTGCACACAAGCCATGATAATTTTCTTTGTATTGTTCAAATTTTATCGGATGTCCCCGAAGGTCCCCGGAGGGACATCTTTCTCAACTAGCTTATTAACAATTCTTTACGCCGAACGATGCATCTCTACTGTTGTGATATTTCAAATTTTGGAAGCCAATTGTTGATAGGCTACCAGACTACAGTTTGCATGCTTCGCACTTAAATCGTCGGTGCTGCTGCCCACATTCCATACAATACACATTTTCAAAATAGTTTTCGCACCATCCCTACTCCAAATCACAATTTTTATTTTCACCCCTCTTCTCCAATAATTTTCTCACCAACTGTTAAGCTTTTATATTCTACTCTACTAAACCTAGTAATATTTACTTATGCCAATATAGCTAATATATGTATGCTTACCGAATGAATCTTTGAAAAATCAAATCATCGGTTGACTCGATACCCGGACCCGAATGAATCTTTGAAAAATCAAATCATCTGCTTGATCACGACGAATTAGATCCTCTGTTTCGCTGTTACCACTGTCAACGGAGTTACAAAACAAATCCTCAGACGCCGAAGGGTGACTATAGCTATATCGTCCCATGGTTGCGTTTCCTGCACAAATTGTCGATGATAGAATTTTAAAACTGATTCAGTGCGTAAAAAAAGAATGCAACACCAGAAAACACACACACATAACACAGAAATAACATATATTATTGATTGAAAACATAGTCCATAACAAGAAACAACAAAAAAAACATCACATAAACCCACAGAGAACAACTTTAAAGATATATATTAAACCACAAACCAAACCGAGAACTCATTTTTAGAATTTCAGAAATACAAGGCAAGCAACTTATTCTTAACCACTTCTTCAGCCTCACTTAAAGGTTGTTGTCTAGCAAGGAGAGTGTCTAGTATGACCAGCTTAGACAGTTTCTCCTTCATCTCCAAATCCTCTTTCTTGTATTCCCATATTGTCTTAACATCATCTACATCCTTCACTTTTGAGCTACTCCTTCTTGCCTTTGCGGCCTTAGCACCTTCCGCCCAGGCTCATGCTCACCAACAACTTCACAGTTTGCGGCTTGGGAGCCTATCTCACCCGTTTTTTCTCTTTGAATTGCCACTGGGTTTAGGTGTGTTAAGGCTAAGTCATTTCTGCTCAAACCTCAACACACACCATGCATGTTCAAGAGTAAACTTGCTGTTATGATCCGCGTAGTAGATCTGGTGAGCAAGCTTTAGAACATCAGTTTCATTCTGGCCACTGGCTTGTTGTCTCTCTGCAGAGGCAAAGGCAGCACAGAACTTGTTGGCCAGCTCATTTATTTTGTGCCACCTTTGCTTACAATGGAGATGAACCCTCTTATCACCCTCAGTAGCATGACGAGTTGATGCATAATATTCCCCAACCCTTTTCCAAAAGGTTTGAGCATTTTGATCATTGGCAACAACTTCATCTTTAGATGTGTTTAGCCAATCACTGATCAAAACCTCGTCATCCGCTGGGGTCAATTTTTGTCTCTCCTTACGCTCTAAAGGGGTTACTTCAGGTTGTGTGGGAGGCTCGTGGTGCTGTGAACTGAAAGGAGGGAGTTGAAAAGCTCCTAGGTTTACACTACTAGAATGAAAACTTTCAAAAGGAAAGTTCTCTTGGGCACCACTCGGTTGTTGACTCTGAAGAAGACCTAGATAGGTAGCGGAAGCACAATACTGATTCCTAGGATCCATGACACTTACTACAGAGAAGGTATTATAGAGGCGGAAGTTTCTGTTTAAAATTGTAGGTTAAACTAGTTGATGAGTAAATAATATGTTCGATGGTTGGGGTTAAATAACCTAATTTTGTAAGTCTAATAACTGCAAGTATTAATGCTCAACGGTGAACTACATGTGTCTAATCAATTTTTATTGTAAAGGACTGAACTTAAAAACTATCAAGTTGATGTTAACTAGTTGAATAAATTTATTTATCTGTTTCGTTTCTAACCAAACTACAATTCCAACAACATTACCAACAACATATGAGAAACAAACCAGAGAGAACATTTTACAAAACATATTAGAGAAGGTTTACTTTATATCAGTTCAGTTCTTGTGTCAATGCTCAACGGTGAACTACATTTGTCTAATCAATATTTATTGCAAAACCAACAACTTAAGCGACAACTTAAAAGCTATCTTCTATCATGAGTTTGTAAAAATAAATGAACATTTTTGCTTTCAACTACCACGTTTTAAATTTAAAATTGTCTACTCCTTGAAGTCAAAAACATGAACAAATGACTTTTAAAAACAAGTAATCACAAATACAAGGCAATCTGTTTGAAGGATATTCGTTAAAGGAATTAATCGTCTACTCCTTTATGTTTCTAAGTTAATCGGATTTTTTCAGTTTTATGTACTTCAATTAACAAACAATCTCAAAGTTATCAGTTACAACTAATCTAAACGAGTTTCTTCAATCACAATTATAGACAAACAATCTCAAAGTTATCAGTTACAACTAGTTTCAAAGTAATCAATCACAAACAACGACAAAGTAAACAATCTAAAACTAATCAAAGTTCAAGTTTTGACTCAAGTTGTCAGTTATCAGTTACAAAAGACAATCACAAACATGCATGCGGAGAGACGGATTAAGAGTTACCTTTTTTGAGGACTGGGAGCCGGAGAGACAGATCGGGAGAGAGAGAGGGATTGTCGGGACTAGGAGGCGGAGTCACCGATATGGAGAGAAGCGAAACGTCGGGAATCGGAGCCGGAGAGACAGATAGGGAAACAGATGGATTGTCGGGACAAGGAGGCGGAGTCACCGATAGGGAGATACGTCGGGACTCGGAGGCACGCTAGACGGAGCCGGCAAGAGAGGTATCAGGGGAGAGACAGAGCGTCGGGACTCGGATGAAGCTATCGGGACTCGGGGAGAGACAGAGCGTCGGGATTCGGATCGGGGGAGATGAAGCTATCGGGGGAGAGCAATAGCAGGAGGAGAGACGAGGAGAGGGCGTCGATGGAGATAAGGAGAGAGAGACGAGGAGAGGGACTTCAACGGAGATGGAGATGGGGAGATCGATATCGATAGAGATGGGGAGATCGATATCGCAGTCGAGAGAGAAAAGGGAGAGGATGAGAATGAATTGAATACGCTCTCCCAACCCTAATCGCCACTTCCCCTCTCGCGCTGACACGTGCGGCTAAGGACAGAGTCAAAAAACTCTAAAGTTACATATGTTTGCTCTGGTTTATTTTCTTTTTTATTTAATTTTTGGGTTTATTTCGGTAAGGACGTCGGTTAGGACGCCGATAATCCTGCCCTTACGAACAGACCTACATCGGGCAACTATTTCTTAAGCAATCTAACTCATAATCTTTTCCCTGCTGTTTCAATTTACTTGCGCCAATTACCTTCCATTTTCTAGGGTCATAATCGTCCATATTATGTTCAAATTGCAATCTAAATCTCTTTGCAATCAATCGTCCGTAGTTTCCTAATTTCGTACCAAGCTAAGTATATATAATGAAATATTTCTAATTTTTATATAGTAAATACTATTTTGTTTCTTTTGTCATTTTATAAATAGAAAGTGAAAGAAACGGAGACTTCACTATGAACTGAAACGCAAGGGTCTTGTTTCTAGATGTAGGATAAGGACATTTCCATTGATTATTTTGATTTCCTATAAATTATGATTTCTGCCTAAATTGATATGGACATTTACTATTAACTATATATATATATATATATATATATATATATATATATATTAAAATTCTCTTTGTAATACAAAACTAGTTTAAGAATTCAGATTTTCAATAAGGGGGGGTGTATTCAACTGAAAGTTTTAGGTGATTTGTATTAAAATGACAAATCCACTGTTATTGAAACATGAATTTGAAAAACTCATTTAAAATTCACTGTTATTGAACTTGACATTTCGTAAAGTACTCTGAAATCCATTGTTACTGAAAATATTTTAAGTTGTGGAGTTTTAAAGTTATTAGGTGATTTTAGGGTGTTTGAGTGGAGTTTCTTAGTTAAAAAACACAAATCTCATGGTTTTAGGCGATATTCTAAACTGTTTTAAAAAAAAATCATCTAAATCTCTGCAACTTACTGAAATCATCTGAAATTTTATTAAAAATCAAACTTCAAATGTTAATTTGAATACACCCCATAAGTCGTCAATCCTTATTCTAATTACCACATAGTTTTGCACTAATGCCTTTATATTATTATGAATTATATTAAATGCATGAGACTAGAAAAATATGCCTTTGATATTATCAATTTTTTTGCTACGGTAAGCGAATGCTTCTTTTTTCCCACCGAGGCACGACACGACCCTGTCTAAATGGAGGCCTAAATGTCAACTTTTTACCTGTTAGGAAGTGGACTAGGGAGTAGAATCTATCATTCCAAAGAAATTTAACTTTGTTTTCCAAGTTCAATACATTTGGAATGATGATTAATTTACTCCAATGGATATTTATTATTGTAGGCTGATCCATTAAAGTAATAATAGGGAGTTTTGTTTTGTCAATAGCATTTTGTACTTTGAACGGTTTAGGAATCTGGATTCCACATCAAGATATATATCGAATGAGTTCACATAAATATCGAAGGAAAGAAGTAAACAATTACTACATAAATATCTTTGACCTGGTACAAATATGATTCACACTTTGTTTACAGGCGTGATGGAAAAAATAAACTAAACAATTTCTTCTAGCAGTATAGAAACCCCCTACATTTTTTCCGGCGTAAATAGTCTTTTCACTAATATTTGCATTTTAACCATCTTCTGTTGAATGATAAAAAATACCCAAATTAACGTTTTTAATTGTTGCAAAGATAAAATGTGTTTCCTTGAAAATATTGCTTCCCATCAAAGATCCTTCTAAATCTTCTTGGTTAGAAAATCATTACGAAGATTTTCCATTGTCGGACTGTTCTTTTCCACGAAAATTTGTGTGCTTTCCTTTCCGACATGGTACAAGTCTCCGCCTTTACAAGTCTCTGAGACAAAAAAAAAGTTGTCTGATCTAAAGAAGTGGAACGAAGCTCATTATTGTCAGGTCCTACTTTCGAGTCCTTATGTATTAATTATGGAGTATTACAACTTTTAAGTATAACCACTGTTACTATCAGGATGATTTTCAGAGTTTTTTTTTTTTTACGACAAACAACCATTCTATTACTCAAATTTGAGATGGTTTTCAGAATATTTTCAGAGTCTTTAAATATCAAATTGTTTACTAATGCATAAAAATATTATATATTATTTTCTTAAATAAAACTACAGAACTACTTAATACTATTACCATATATATGGAAACTAATAATTTTGAATAATAAATATTTGATTAGTATTATTTGCATCCTCATTCCTCTTTGTTTAATTTATATCATTAACTTTTTTTTAAAAGAAAATACATTAATTATATAAAAAAAATTTAAACTTTTTTTTCTTATATGTTATATTTGATTTTTTTTAAAACAACTATAAAATACTAAAACTGTTAAAAGTCTAAGAACAATTTTTTTGTTAACATTGTTTTAATTTTACTTTTTATTTTATAAAAGATACAAATGATCATAAAATAATAACAATATGAAGTATCATTTAATAAATATTCAGATTATATATATATATATTATTTTTAATATCGTTAAATTAAACTATATGCCATATAAAAATATATAAGTATGTTAATTTCAAAATTTATATTGAAAATATTGAGAACTGAATATTTTAATTTTGAACATTTTTCATATAAGATATTCTAAGTATGTCATTATACAAAAAGACAATATAATATTTTGATTTTTATTTGTGTTAATTATTGGTTCAATATTTCCTGATAAAGGAGACTTGAAATATGTGCTTGATTGCAATTAATATTATTATACGAAGAATCTATAATTCCTTATATTAAGAATATATATTACTTGGGAAAGAAGTCGGTTAAACCTAAAATAGCATGATTTATAGTTAATACAAAAATACAATATATGAATGCAATCTATATACACAGATGCCTCCAATAACTTTTAAAGTCGTATTAATGTTTAACAAGACAATAATACATCGTATCTTTTTCTTGTGTAAACATATTTTCGTAATTCGTAATTCAAGTCTAATAGTAAATACAGTGAGCTTTAAGAATCATATTTTCAACATCAATGACTTTTTAATTAGAAACCTTATATCCAAGATCCAAAATTGTATACCTATATTCTAAACGTGATATAGGACACAGATTTTTCAAGCTACATTTTTCAGGACATACATCTTGCATCTTCAAAAAGTATCGAAATGTTACGACACATTTATGTAATAACCATGCAGTCACACATATCAACGATATACTAAGGTAACAAACCGGTAACAACTGCTAACTAAAAATAATATCACTATTATAAACATTGTGGTGAATTCGATATTGAAAGTCTTAGATATACTTATTCTCCACTCCAACTTAGTTTTGTATCCAAGCTAATGTGATTCTCCACTCCAAAGTTACATTGAAAGTACACGGATTAATATTACACAAATTATATTACCTGTAAAACACCCATAATTTTTCAGATCCATATCGGGTCCAGATCAGATTCGGGTATTTAGGATCCGAAAAATACTTGATATACTCAAACTCACTCAAATTAATCAATACTCCTTCCGTTTCAAATTATTTGTCGTTCTAGGGAAAAATTTTCGTTTCAAAATAAGTTTTGTTTTGGTTTTCAATGCAAAATTTATTGGCAAGATTTTCTAATCTATTTTTTTATTGGATGAAATATAATTAGATGTATTGGTAATAGTGTTTTTATTTTGAAAACATGTAAAATTAAATATTTTCTTAATATGTGTGAATAAATCTAGAACGACAAATAATTTGAAACGGATGGAATAGCTGTTATATATATATATATAAATATTTACAAAATAGCATAAATTAAACTATTACTAATTAACATAAAACATTTAAACTCTAAATTTTATGTTTTAAAACTTCATAGTACTTAAAATGTTACAAAATAATAATAAATATTGTTTACAAAAGATATTTCAACTAAATAAAAAAAGAATATATATATAAAACAGAACACAAAAAATCATAGTTTTGAATATACATATTTTTAAATCGGGTACAAATCAGTTTTTATCGGGTTGGATCTATTCGGTTCGGTTCTTTTCGAGTTTGGGTCTATTCCAATAGGTTTTCTTCGGTTTCGAATCTATTCGGATATAAAAAATTTAGATCCGAAAAATACTTGTAAATTTTCGGGTCGGGTATTTTTGAACTGATTCCGAGTCAGGGTCTTCGGGTTCAGGTTAAAATGCCCAGGCCTTAGTCCGACTCTGAAAAGTTTGCAAATCAGGCTACACTCTCAAGTCTATGGACTGAAGGAAAGAATCGTCTTCAGAAAACCAAGCTCAGACTCCTTCTGCAATTTTTAAATTGATCGACCGCTTCATAAGGGACGTAATTCTTGGGAAGAGGACAATCGCACACTTCAATCCCTTTATGAAGCTGTGGCTTCATTATGAGTGACCAAACTCACTTGTTACAACATGTTGATTCAGCCTTTTTTATTTTTTCTTTGTCAAAGATGACTTGACTAAAATATAAAATTTTAAAATTATACAAACTTGTCCAATATTAAAAATATGTTTAATTACATTTGGCAGAACAAAATAATAAGTTGCGTCTAAGTTCTCGAGTGTGTTTGGGAGAAATTGTTTCCAGCTACTAACCTAAATATCATATTTCAAACTACTAATGTATTCTGCTGTTTTTAGAATAATGGGGAAAAATCTAGAGACATGTAATATGGAATTTAAGTTTTAGTAAGTTCAAATCAAAACTTGTTTCGAAGTTATGGAGAGGAAAAAAAACCTAGGGAAGTAGGGAAAAGACAATATTTTCAATAGTCCAATATTTAGTCCAAATTTGAAAGATATGAAAGATTCAAATTTCTATCGAGCTCTTATTTTTTTACTAATATATTTATATTTATTATTTTGAATTGTACCAAAATGGTTGTACAACAATATTTCCACTTCTTAATTTTTGCTATATTATTATTTTGTATTTAATTTGTCAAAAAAAATATTTTGTATTTAATTCATTGATTTCATAAGATTTAGCATGAAATAGTCTCTATTTTCATTGTGCCTGCTTTTGATAAAAAAAATAAGAAAAAAACAGTATTTTCCATAGAAATTTCCACCTGTCACAAATGAACAAGAACAGGAGGAAAAATATCTTTTGGTACATTGTTTTTGTGTATTCCAACTTAAATAGAAATTTCTAAAATTTAAAGAAGAAATGAGATAAAAAAGAAGAAATGGGAAAAGAAATGTATTAACAATTTCATCAAAAAACTGGATTACAACAATAAATATCTCTAAAACTAATCTCTTCCATAAAAATGGTAAGAGATGGATTACATACCTCCACAAAAGCCATCAAATAAAAGATTCGCCTCACATAGCCGGCTTGGCTCAATATTACTTGGCGCCAATATGCTCGACACTCACATTCAGACAAGTGGCTTGACTTTACTCGGCGCCACCAGCATGTGAGCGCGGCTTAACCTTTCGAATGCCGGCCCAGGTGCTTGGTCCATCAAGCACTGACTCAGCCCATTAGGTCAAGTCGACTTAGGAAGAACATAAGAGAATGTTTATCTATAAAAGGTGGACAAAAGAAACCAAGGAAGAGATCCAAACTTGAACACACACATAAAATGATGGCTAGAAATTAGGGTTTTGCTCTTTACTCTTCTCGCTGACTTTTACTTTCCCGGTTAGTAAGAGCCCATGCTAGTTTTCCTCTTGTTCTCTTACATCACTCTCTTCTGAACAATAAAAATACCTTCGAAATAGCCCAGCGTCAAGTTTTTTCCTCTTCCTTTTAGTCCGACCAAACTCAGGTTCAACAAGAATCCATAGCTCATTTACATAACCGAGAAGGTACTTTCTGTGGAGAAATCTACTCGCTTTTTTTTCACATGTCTTGGGATAAAAAGATAAGGTTGAAGTGTGTACATAACATAAGAAAGGTGTTCAACAGAGTGCAAAGAGATAAATTTGTTGTGAATTGTGGTTTGTTTTCATGATTATTAGAGAAAATCGTTAAACATATAGAATAACATAATTTCATTAGAAATTCAAAACTATTATTGTTCTGATGTTTTTCTTCCTCTTTCTCTTGTTCATGTTTTAACCATGTTCTCATTTGTATGTATGTAGTTGAAACGTGATGGACAAGGCAGACAGCTCAAGACAAGATTCAAAATGGGAAACTCTGGAGAGGGACATACTTTCCGTTATCTTCCGCAAGCTAAACGTAGAGGATCTTACCATGGGAGCGTATTTATCTGCATCTCCTGGTTCCTCGCCAACCACTATAAAAGTCTATGGCACACTGTGACCTTGATAAGTTCCGAGAAGCAGATAAAGACCTAATACTTCAAGAACTAACATATAGGATTGTTTTTACGGAAATCTACAAGAATTCTGACATTAGTGAAACAAGATATCTCAGGAATATCAATCCGGGTGAATTTGGTCTTTGGCTGTTGTTCCTCTTTAGATGACGAAATACTCATATCCGCTGCTGCCAGGTAAATCTCATCCTTAAAACTGAAATGACAAAAACTGATTTGTGTTTGTAGTGTGTTTCATTTTCGTTCGTTTCATGATAGCATCTAAACATAGAGAAACTTGTTTTACCGCGCTGGTGCTACCTATCCAATAATTCATTTGGGTTTGCGTTCAGTCAATGGAAGAATCTTAAGACATTGATTATCGCACATGATGACCCTCTCCGAGAGACTTTTGAGTTTCAAGTAGTGGGAGAGAGCTGTAGTAACCTCACAAACCTAAAATACTTGGGTTGTTTAGGAAAAGAGAGTGCTGAGAAAATCGTGAGTTACCTCAAGAACATCGGGAGGTTGAGTATGCAATACGCTTTATGTCAGCAGACCAGGAGTTTTGTTGCTAATTTCAGGCCTCAAAAACCTTGCGATCCTTAATATTTCACATTTTAAAGAGTTGGATGACGAGACGGTAACTATGGACGATATTGTACAAGCTGCCACTCAGAAGCGTGTCAAATTTATACTTTGTTCAAACAATTGTACCGGTTGCCGAAACGAGCGATGGCTTGAAGGGGTCGGGTCGTATGGGTCTGAGAGTTGGCGAAATGATGAGATAAAGGAACTTGAGTTCTGAATTTTATTTTATTTTTAATATCAATAGTAGCCTAATTCTCGCATTTTTTCCTCTTCGGCACCTATTCTACCAGTCTACTGCATCATGCGAGACAGGTTGATCTCCTATCTGATATTATCTGTTTCTTGAAGTCTGTTTCAGTTCTCTTCAATTAGCGTGTAATGTTTTTCTTTTTATTTGCATTATTTCTATATATATATATATATATATATATTATGGTGTTGATATTATTATGGATATTGGTTTAATCTAACATCTATTCTATTAAATTAGAAACATGACCTATTGATATTGGTTTAATCTAACATATTTTATACTGCATCTAAATTAACAACTTCATGAAATATTCCTTTGATGATGATCAACTATTCCACCTACAAATCATTAATTGAAATACCTATAGAACCCAAATACAAACCCACGTTCAGTAATTTTTGCTAGTTTTAGACAAAAAAATAAATAATATTTATTAGCTTAATAATATTTTTTGTCAGCGTTAGCTTTATAATATATAGTTATAAATGTTTATTATTATCATGATATACAACAACCAATATCCATTAGTAAAAATCATAGAAAATATATATAACTTAATAATATATAGTTATCAAAAGTGATTAAAATTTAGACCAATAAAATAAAAATTCATGAATCAATTAAGATAAATAATAAATATAAATATCTGTTTATAAGAAAATGAAATAATTTAATATATTTATTCTATTAAATTATGGACATAATCAGTTGATATTATTATGGAAGTAATATTAATAAAAATATATTCTATGAATTTTAGTTTAACCGGTTTTATATAGGTTACAATGACTACCTTATTGAAATTGTGGCGGGAAAAACCGAGTTGGCCAGCCAAGCTAAGATGAAGGGAAGCAGTTGAGAGATTAGTGCAGTTTTAATTATTTTCTACCAAGCTACTTTGGTTCTGTCTGCAACAAATTTTGTAAAAGCTGTATCATGCGATCGTCACAGTAGCAAGGAACATTAGTGCTTTAAGAACTGCTCCTGGTCCAGATGAAAGTTTAAGGTGTAAGGCAGTAAACATGTTAGGGGAAATAGGCAAGTATTGGAATGGGACAAATCTTGAGAAGATGAACAAACTTGTCATTGTCACTGGTGTTCTTGACACAACCAAGAAGATGAAGGTTACCACAAAGCTATTTGAGAAGTTGTATGGAGAAGGCTTGGTTGAGGTAACTCACTTGAAAGATGAAGTCGAGGACATTTGAGGAATTTGTTTGATCAGTACAACAATGTCAGTAGCAGTGCTGGTGGTTCGGTTTCATCACTACATAGTCAGTCTCAAGGACCATCTTCTCAATCTCAATATCATTCTCAGTCACATGATCAGTTAGGAGATGAAGTATCTCAGAGGGCAGTACTTGGGAATGGTCTTGCCTATGAGAGCATGAATGAAATCTACAAGGAGCTTGTTCAAGAAACATGATTTCAGGAGAAAACCAGTGAGTTAGATATGTATCTGAAAGAGAATGTGGAGATTTCAAACCTTATAGGTGGTTCAGAGTATGATGTACGCTCTTTCTGGAGGGTTAATAGTGCGTATCAGGTTCTGTCACTGTTACTTGCAAGGCAAGTGAGTTCAGTTGCATCTGAATCGGCCTTCAGCACCAGTGGCCAAATTTTAGACCCAAGCAGAAGCTGCTTGACACACTATATGATAGAAGTGTTGATGTGCACGGAGCAGTGACTCAAATGTGAGACTAGACTCAAAGGAAAAGGAATCCCAGGAAAAGAACAAATGCTCAAGCTGATAGAAGAGGAAGATGCTCTTATGAGAGGTATAATTTCGAGTTTCTAATCTCTTTAATCTTTATGTACATTGTCAATTTGTCATTATGTTTTTTTTAGTTTTGTTTACACTTTAATGATCTTCACTGTTTTTGTTTTTTTTTTAAATTTTAACCTATTTTTCAAGGTTGAATGTTGGTTTGGTCAGTTGGTGCATGCGGCGCAGTTAGAGACTACGAGTTGGAGACTGCATATCAATTTGTTGTTGTTGTGTTCATCCTTTTGGTTGCCTAGTTCTTATATTTTTGAATTTGCAGTTGATCAGTGTAAAACGTTTATGTCCACTTAGTACTTATGGCAACAATTTCTGTTTAGTCTTATGTTCTGAAACTTATGTTAAAGACGTTGTTGTTATGAAGTCTTATGTATCAATCTTTTGTTGTTGTCTTGCAGGTTTTGAAGCATTGCAGGTTCTTATTAAAGGGTAAAATCTTGGGTATACAGGGTAATTTAGACCCGAATATGGTAGAAACCGACCCGAAATATATAACCTGACCTGAGAAACGTGAAACCGACCCGATAAGGTTAAAAATAACCAGAAAACCCAAAAACCGATATGAAATCATTTAAACCCAAAAAATATCGGGTAATACCGGTTCCTGAAATCTTGAACTGACCCGACCCAGATCTATTACGATCTGAACTGACCCGAAACCGATAATTTGAAATTACTCTATCGGATCCAAAATTTCTAGACCTGAAAGAGACGGATCTGAAAACGTTAAAAATTACCAGAAAACCCAAAAACCGACCTGAAATCTTTCAAACCCGAAAAATATTGGTTAATACCGTTTCCTGAAATCTTGAACCGACCCAACCCAAATCTGGTACGATCTGAACCGATCTGGAACAGAGAATTTGAAATTACTCCTAAGTTCATAGACCCGATAGAGCTGGAACCAAAATGACACGACCCAAACCCGACCCGATGACCCAAATGCCTAAACCGAAATCAAAATTATGTGAATTAATCTAGAATTGTTTGTAATAGAATTAATGTTCAGTATTTTCCGGAAAAAAAGGTTTTCTTAATGTATAACTAGATTTTGACCCGCCTTTAAAAATAGTGGGTATTTTTATGTTGAAAAATTATATTACATAATAAAAATTATGATTTTTTGATAAATTATATATTTTAACTTTTTCTGACTTTTTTTTTTATTTTATATGATTAAATTTTTGAAGAGTCTAGATAATTATAATCCGTAATATGATTTTATTTATTGAACCCGAAGTTAAACTTATTTTACACTGATTTTTTTTAAACTAAAATAAAATATTTGATATTTTCAACACTCTCTGTATTGAAAAATTTATTTGTGCGTTTCAAAATATTTACTATAATTTTATTAAATTTAGTTTATGTGATTTAATTTTTATTTTAAATCAAACTATTTTTAGGAAGTTGAGATAATTCAGATCCGTATTATGATTTTGTTGATTTAATCATTTGTTATTTTAACTTGATTTTATTTTAAGCTTTCATTTAATAACTACTTTCAAATAATTAATAACGTGGAAGATTTTTTTCGAAAGATATGGCATAAATGTTTAAGAATTTTTTTTTAAAAAAAAGGCTAAGAACCAAATTATTAAATAATCTTTAATGTAATTACAAAATAATGACTTTTTAATGGTTGCAAATACTGCCGGCAAAAAGTACATACAATATTTGTAATTAATTGAAAAAGTCAGGGTCATATTCATAAAAAGTATTTTGCTTTAATAATATATACGTTCATGCGCAGCTGATTTTATAAACTGATAAAAAAAATTTATTTAGTAAAATAATTATATTAAATGAAAAATTAAGTGACAATAAATTTAACACATTTTTATTTTTTTATGTAGGTTATTATTTTAAACATAAAACATGGTTTTGAATAAAATATTTGGTTACATTATTTTCTACAGGCTGAAACTAATTTTTTTACTAATCGAATATTTAACCATAAATAAAAATTATTTTTTAACATTTTTGATTTTATAATTGGCACAAAATTTATATTGATTAACTAATAAATAAAAAATCTCCACTATTATTATTATGGTAATATAATTAAGGGGAATATACTAAATATGACCTAAAACTTGATTTTAATCTCAAACATATACCCCAACTTGAATCAAATAGAAAAGTAACCTAAAAGTCTTGTGAAATTACAGCCAGCCCCTTGTGACCAAACAAAAAAAAACAGAAATCAATTTTACAAATATAACCCCAATAAGTCGTCTGGCGTAGTTGATCTTAAAAATAAATTATAAAAAATTAAAAAATATTTTGACAAGTAAAAAAATAAAAATCATGTAATTATAAACAGTATTAAGTGATGTAAATTAAAATATCATAAAATAAAATAGTTTTTAACATAGATGAGTGAAAATGATTAACCATGATATTCTTTGGTTTTAGGGTTTGACAACTTATGTTGTAGCATTGTATGTATTGTTAGGGTTAGATTTTGGAAAACTTGAATGATTTTTTTGAAAAAAGTAAATTTTTACATATATGCGTTTCAGTGTATAGTAAACATTTTTAAGTTTAATTTGTTTTTTGGAAGTGTTTAGATAGTTAATTTAGATTAGGGGTTGTGTTTAGGCTCTAGACGACTTAATTTTAAGTCGTCTGTTGAATTATTAAAGCTGGACGACTTAAATTTAAGTTATCCAAAGATGTCCGCCTAAAGTTTTTTAAAAAACCGCTTCCATGAAGTGTTTAGTTACTTAATTTTGGTTAGGAATTATGTTTAGGGTCCAGACGACTTACTTGTAAGTCATCTGGTGAATAATTTAAATCAGATGACTTTAGACGACTTACTTCTAGGAAGTCTTCTATTTTAGTTTCCCGCAAAAAAAATTTTAGTTTCCCGCTAAATATATTAAAGTTGACTTAAAATTAAGTCGTCTAAAGTCGTCTGAATTGAAAATATTTAACCTAATTCGATTTTTTTGTCTTCCTATATATAGAGAATTTTACACATTCTCTCTCTTCCTCTCAAATGGCTACAAGAAAAATGTAATGTTCATCTCCAACCTATTTCTAATCTTTTTGACTTTATAAACACCAAGGTTTTTATCAATTTATTTTTTTGGCTCATGTCTTTCTCACTAATTTATCTTATTTTTTCAGGTTTTTCATCACATATTTTTAATATCTCACTCATTAAAAGGTAAATCTATTAATTTTACAAATGCATTTTTGGGTATTTTATAAAGGTAGATTTATCGAATCTTCCACTTATTTTCTCTGCTCTAAGTCATTTGAACGTTTATGGATATGCAGATTTTTCAGATCTGGATTTGGATATGCAGGTTTTTTAGATCTGGATTTGAAAGACTTCTGAGACGACTTAACTTGAAGTCGTCTGGGCGACTTACCTGGAAGTCGTCTGGACGGCTTACCGGAAAGTCGTCTGAACTTCTTGGAAGTCGTCTGACAGAGTTTCTCTCATGTCTCTCTTTTTTATAACAGATCTGAGTGTTTTGGTAAGTTTTTATGTCTGATTTTTCTTTATTTGATCATCTCATGTTGTATAAAGTTCTTACTTTTTTTTCAAACTAAAACTCTTCAACCATACTCTAATCTCTTTGACATGAAAACACCAAACTTTATATGAATTTTTCAATTTTTCTTATGTCTTTCACACTAATTAATCGTTTTTTTTTTTCAGATTTTTCATCACATGGTTCTCATCTTCTACTCATGTAAAGGTATATCTATTAATTTAAATATATATATTTGTGTGTTCTATAAAGGTATATTTGTCTAATCTTCCACTGATTTTCTCTATTTTAAGTCATTTGAACGTTTTTGGATATGCATGTTTTTCAGATCTGGATTTGAAAGGCTTCTAAGATAACTAACCTGGAAGTCGTCTGGACGACTGACCTGGAAGTCGTCTGGACTTCCTGGAAGTCGTCTGGACTTCCTGGAAGTCGTCTGGACTTCCTGGAAGTCGTCTGGACTTCCTGGAAGTCTTATGATTAAGTATTCTTCCATATCAAGTGGAGTACATGCTTGTTTTTGTAAAAGAATGATATATAATAGTTTTGTTTGTGGTATGTTTTGTGATTTGCATGTGTACTCATTTAGTTGTGAATTTTTGTATAATCAATATAATGTTTACCAAGATGTAATACATGTACTACTAATATTTTTACACATTTACAAATCAATGAAATAATTGACTTCAATAGCTTTTTTCTTATCTTTGGATCTCCCATATGCAATAATAAATTCCAAATATCTTCTTCTCATCTTAATAAAGAATGTTGGTAGCCTTATATTGATATAACATCTTAAGAAGCATTTTAACCTTTTTTTCCAACTCATAACAATAATACTTAAGAGATGAAACCAAACAATAGTAACTAGTCAAAGCATATCACATTTTTTAACTTACACCAATATTAATCAACCACAAAATTCCAACATCCATCTTACACAACAATCCTCCTTACAATGCATGTAACTTACACCTCATCTGAAAAAAGTTGCACATTAGCAAACATTGAACATGTATGACTTTTCCCAGATGACTTCCATAGAAGTCGTCTGGGATTGTGTTTAGGGTCTAGACGACTTAATTTTAAGTCGTCTGTTGAATTATCGAACCAAACGACTTTAGACGATTTTGGAAGTCAGACGACTTCCGTGGAAGTCTTGTACATTAGATAGAAACTTCAATTAACATGAATATTGATAACCTCATAATTATAATCAATAAAGTTATAAATTTCATTCAGTAGCTCTAATATCTTTATATATAAAAGACACCATAAATCTCTCCCAAGTGTGCCACATAGGATGCCATGCTGGAAATTAGTCTCTCCCTCTGCTGCCACGAGTGATCCGCACTGTTTCATTAAACGCGACCTTCTTTGATTTTGGGCCTGACTTTGGGCCTCAGTTCAGATACCTTCTCCACCATTCTTCTTCTTGGACCTAATCGCCGTTCTTCTTTGATCAGAAAAAAAATATCGCCGTTCTTCTTTGATCAGAAAAAAAAATATCGCTGTTCTTCTTCGATCTTTCCATACTCTGACTTATGACGATTGAACAATGGTGGCTCTGGAATGATCTTGGATATGATCCAGTCTACCAACAATGGATTAGTGGCTCTGGAATGGCGTAGAACTCCAAGCTTCTTCAGTAATCTACATGTCAGTGACGGTTCATGTCCTTTCGGTCTTGCTTCTTCACCCCCGAACGGTTACAAGTTGCATTGATTCAACGTCATTAACCAATACTTAACTCTTCATGTCCACTATAACCACAATCTTGCATTGAAGGAATCTTAACCTTCTTTGAGTCGGTGAGAATTCTCATCTATAAAAAGGTACGGCTTCATCCCCTTAGCATCATCCCAAAATCAAGAGAAATTTTATTTTCAGTATGATGGCTACCTCATCTATCTTGATCTCTGATTTGGTCGTTGTTCTTCCACTGTGGAGGTGCGGCTGCTCAAATTCTGGGAAGCAGAAACTTTAAAGGTGGCCGCGAGTTGATTGGTGTGAGATACTCCTCCTTGAGGTTGTTCTGTTCTTCAAACTCATGATCATCTTATTTTAAATCAGAATCAGGCATGAAATTAAAAAACAATCTGCTTTTTCAGCCAAAATATTTATTTCACTCTTTTGGAGATAGTTTCAGTTCTGTATGTTGATTTTTAGAAACTGAGTTTATTCGTAGTTCTTCTAAATATTACCGGCAGAGTGAAACTGATGTTGAGATGGCACTGAATCCTTCACGTGTTTTGTCTAACATGGACAGCGATGATTAGCAGTGCCTTGCGAGAATTCATGAGTGTTCCGATGCTGAGAATAGTGCTTCTTATGAGATCACTTTCTTATGAGATCACTAGGGACATGTTTGAGAAGGATTCTTATGTAAAGCAACTTGATCACTTTACCTTAATCGAAATTCATAACTGATGGCTGGAGTTAGATCCCTGGAAGCAATGGAAACAATATATGAGCTTTGGAGAACCAAGAGGCAGAGGGTAATGCCTTTCCATCTTTTCTATTATATTTGATTTGTCTTTTTCACATGTTTTTCTCAAGTTTCAAAAGTCAACCTGCATTCCTAGGTGCTACATAGATCGTTATGTACTTGGCTTGACCATCAAATAGTCACCATCTCTCAGCATCCTGAACGAAGGTGACCGTCTGTGTCCCTACCGATTCTTTTTATCATTGTTATTTTCATTTTACAAATTTCATTTTGTTTACTACGTAGTATGAAATAATGATATGTGTTTCGATTTTAACAGGAGGGCAATGATGATGATGGCGATGCATGTGAAGTGTGAACATATCAGGGCCTACTAAGGTTGACGTTTGTGGTAATGATTGTGAGGAATCACCAACTACAGGAACAGCAGCATCATCATCTTCCAAGGTTGTCAAGAAGCCTGAATTGCATACTTGGATGCTCATGAAGTATTTGGACGCAGTATTTGAATCACATAATTTGGATGCAGTATTTGCTTTCTCTTCTGTTTTTTTGTTTTCTCTTCTGCGGTTTACTATGTTTTTTCAGATAGTGTTCAACAGTTCTGTTCAAGTTTGAAATAATATATAAAGATAATTATCACATGTTCTTTGCTCTCCAAGTTTCAGTATATATTCTCCGCTTATCCTTATTACAAAAAAAAAAAAAAATTACCCGGATAATAATTATGCTCCAAACTAACACGATATATTGGCCATATCTGGAATCAGTAATTGCTATTTGAATAGTGCTTATGCATCAATGAGGGTTTTTGGTTTTATTTAAAAATTCTGCATTTTTTTCCTCAAGACGATGCTCAGCACATATTTCCCATATATAGATTAATAATAGATAATCCAAATACCAAACATATTTCAAACAAATACGTCTACAAAGAATATTTGAGCATATTGGTATTAACCCTTTACAAGATGTGTTATGTATGAACTATGCATTTCCAAGCAGTGGACCTCTCAAGAATTAACATATATATATCAATCCTGATTCAGCAGACGTACATCAATTTACGATTTAATCATAGGGTCTTTCTCTCTATATAGACAGATTACAGCAATGCTTAACATCTATGCGGCGTTACAAGCCAAATTAGACATAGATGTGCTAATATTAAATTAAATGGTATTATCTAAATGTCCATACGTTAGTACTTCCAACAATTACTCCAGCTTTGGTAATGGTGGAACCAGAGTGGCGACTGTAATCTAATCAAGTCTAAATATATCTGTTGTCCAACCCCATTCCCGACGTTCTCAACATCAAATATTACACTGACATTTTATCACGATTATTTAGTTTTCGGTATTAACTAAATTAATATGTTAAAAGAAAATGTATAAGAGAAACTAAAGAATATTCATAAAGAGTATAAAATGTAGAAGTAATTCATAATTTATAAGTTTAATTTCAACTACGATTTCAAATCAATTAATGTATTTTTACTACTGAATATATATAATAAAGTAGAATAAACACTGAGAAAAATATAAAATAATAATATTTGCATCATAATTTAATTTTACTAAAAAATCTTATTATTTTTGAGAACTAAACAAACTTATTATTTTCAACAAGAATAACAAAATAGTCTAGATAACATTACTTTCAGTTTAGCATAAACTAAATATTTTACATGTTAATTTTTTTTTTCACTTGCACAGGTCAGCCACACAGGTTAGAGCTATACATTCCATTTATAATTTTGTTTATATCCAAATATGATTACAACTACTAACGTTCATGTCTTGCATTTGTAAAAATTGGTCGATCCAAAACTCCAGTGAGCAACGGCACGGAGAAAGCATTGACCGGGCAAGATCTTTTTTTTTTAGATTTTTTTTTCTTGGTTCTGTACCTGTCCTGTTCTTTAAAAATATTATGATTAGTTACTTATAAATCTACTACTTCGTATTTACTTATAACTCAAACTATGTGAACATCAATCTTGCATTTCCTATGAGATTTCCTAAAACATAAGGATGATTGATAATGGGAAAAATGGGAAATCACTTTTGTAGCTATATTTAAACTGAAAATTATAATTAGATTTTTGAATATTATTTTATTTCTTCCTTGGTGTTGATAGTAATAACATATATGAGATTTAAACAAACCTGTATGTTTTTTTTTACTACTCATGATTCTACTATGTCTTTTTTGTATGTTCCTTATTTGTTTTTAGTAAACCTGTATTACACATAGCAATTCATAAATCATTCACTTTCTATAGAAATCTAATATGATACCGAGAATCGCTACAAAACCACCTAACCTGTCCCAACTACACAACCACCCGGATACCATTCCGAAATTTGTTCGACACCCACACCCCGCCCGAAGGGCGGGCCGACCCTAGTAGTCTAATATACATAAATTAACAAGAAATTGTTAAAAAATATATATAATTTTAGAGAAAATAAAAGTTTATTAAAC
This sequence comes from Hirschfeldia incana, assembly GCA_026261945.1. Classification (NCBI taxonomy): domain Eukaryota; kingdom Viridiplantae; phylum Streptophyta; class Magnoliopsida; order Brassicales; family Brassicaceae; genus Hirschfeldia; species Hirschfeldia incana. The sequence continues at coordinate 35,767 of JABCMI010000175.1, read as the reverse complement.
ATTCGCACAGACGACTTCTACGGAAGTTGTCTGGACGACGTCCAGAAATGTCGTCATTTAGGTCATTTTTGTTATTAAATTTTTACGAAAGACGACTTCCAAGTCGTCTGTCTGTGGAAGTCGTCTCAGATAAACATGTTAGTTTTGCATTTGACCAAAATATTTTCACGGAAGTCGTCTACGAAAAATTTAAAAATCAATATTTTATTATAACTAGACAACTTTCGTGGAAGTCGTCTCAGGTTACTTTTGTAGTTGGAATATCAAAACAAAAAGAAAAAATTATGGACGACTTCTATGAATGTCGTCTAGGAAAATATCAAACCTGAGACGACTTCCACATAAGTCGTCCTGAAAAAAAAATTGTTTTGATTTTTAAGTTTTTCGTAGACGACTTCCGTGGAAGTCGTTTGGAAAAAGTCAAATTTCAAAAATATTTTGGTCAAACACAAAACTAACATGTTTATCTCAGACGACTTCCACGGAAGTCGTCGAAGATCGTCTGAAATTTTATTTTTAACAAAACACATTTTAAAAATCAATTGCAAAACTAACCTGATTTGACCAGACAACTTCCGTGGAAGTCGTATAGATCCAGACGACTTCCGTAGAAGTCATCTAGATCCAGACGACTTCCGTCGTCTGGATGAACAGATCTTGAAATTTTTTTGATTTCATAGTTTTAATCAGAGAGATTACTTCCTTAGCTCCCAGAAGTCTTCTTTAAGCACCCAGAATCTCAAATAAAAGTGACCCACCAAAACTCGCAAGCTTCAAATGGCTCAATTAACCATACAAATTTTATAATCAAAATCTTTGGTTTTTATGGATGAATATGAAGAGAAATGGAAAGAGAAGTTGTTTTTAGTTGTTATGAATGGAGAAAAAAAAGTGATTTAACGATTTTGGAGCATTAAAAGCTTCAAATTGGTTGTTTATGATGGTTGGTGTATTGATGACAATGTCAATCTTGTAAATATATGAAGATGATGAGGTTATGAAAGTAAAATTGTACTTTTCAAAAAAAAATCAGTGGTATTTTCGTGAATATTGTGAACTTGTGGGTGAATGTGTCAGAATTAATTTACAAAAAAAGAGGGGTTAGTTTTGTGTTTGACTTCAAGTTTTGACCCCCATTTGCAAAAAACCCTATAATTAACGATGTGTATTATCGTTAAGGTAATATAGTTAATAAAATTATTAAGCTAATTTTTTTTTGGTTAAAAAATTATTAAGCTAACTGAAATATGAAAATATAATTAGTGTAATAGTATTATTCATGTATCCAAACAATTTTTATTTAAAATACTATATTTGTTTCTAATGTATTTCAATTTTGATAATATAGAGATAGATAATAGATAACAAGAGAATCAATTCAGAGATATTAAGTTCAATACGAAAACTGATTCCACTGGCATTAATTTAGGATGGAGATGTCATCACTACTTAAATCAATATAGTAATTAAACGTTTCCTGAAATGAAAAGAGAACAAGGTCATGAAGGGAAGGGAAGTGA
>JABCMI010000175.1:0-33747 GCA_026261945.1 Hirschfeldia incana | reverse complement strand
ATACTGATAAAAATATGATATGCCATACTTTCAAATGACAATGTGAGAACGGTACCCTTCCAAGGGAAAATTGGAAATAGGGTCCATCCTTTTTGTAAAATTACCATCTAACCCTTTGCAACAATAATCCTCTTTTGGTAAAAAAAAAATTAAAAAGCATAATAAATGACAACTCTTTACCTTCAACGGTTATCTCAGATATCAGATTTGTTGCTCATATCGTCAAAGGCTCTCACTTTATCTTCAACGATCTATCACATTTCAAATTCTCTAATCTCGAGTATATCTGATACATTAAGTGAATTGAAAACGTGGAAGGCGAACAGATTACAGCCTTATCCGGATCTGAGAAATACCAGGTATGATAAAAATTTATATAAGATCTAGGTTTCTATGAACAGAGGCAAAGTCTTTCTTTTATGGTTGCCTTAATAATGATGTTCCCTCGCCGCTACGATTACGATTCACTTGTACCTTGTTGCCAAAACCCAAAATTATTTTTGCGATGTGTACTGATGCAAATTATGTATTATGCAGATAATGATGCACATAGTTACTGTTTTTGGAGAATGGAAGATGGATAATGTTGGTTCGGAGTTCTCTCCAACTAAGAAGGGAATTGCGTTCTTTGTAGGTGATGATATCAAATATGAGGATTTTCTCCGCATGGTTTGTGAAGATTACAATATGATTAGTGAGATGAAAGCGGTTGAGCTTGCTTATATCTTGCCTAAAAGAATATTGGAGAATATGCCTAGCAACACTCCTCCGATGTCCTTGAGTAACGACAGACAACTTGCAGATTTTATAACCTTGTTGAAGACAGATTCTATGTGTGTTTTTGTTTCATTGACTGCAAACAGAGGTCGTCCTGATGTGAATAGAAATCAAAAGCGTGTTGTCAGAGAGAATGCTTCTGCTGATTTTAGTAGTTTTGGAAATGTTCATTACGAGCCTACGAAGCCATCACATGAGACTATGAAGCCATCACTTGAGACTATGAAGCCATCACAGCTGCGTAAGAGTGAAACCATTAAGTCTGGTGACAGTTTCAGTTGCAAGAAAGAACTAATAACAAAGCTACGCAGGATTTTAGTGCTCGAAAGGTTCGATTTCTGCATCAAAAAGTCTTGGAAGCAATTATTTTACGCAAAGTGCTTCGTTCCTGGATGTTCCTGGAAGATACGTGCTACAACTCTGTCGAGATCATCTCCAGAATTCTTCGTGCGTAAGTATACTGATCTTCATACATGCTCTGGGGCTGATAGGTATTCGCGTCACCGTCAGGCTAATGCACAATGTATTGGGAAGATGTTTGTTGATGGATTTAGTGGCGGCAGTGATCTTAAAGGAATCCGGCCTAAACATATAATGGACTGTATAAGGGCTGTTTATCAAATTGACATCGGTTATACGAAGGCTCATAGCGCATTGGCATATGCACGAGAGATGGTTAGAGGCACTCATGCTAGTGGCTATCAGGACTTGCCTTCGTATCTATACAAAATAGAGCAGGCCAATCCAGGTACAAAAACAAAGCTTGAAGTTGATGCTGAGAACAGATTTAAGTATTTGTTCATTGCTTTTGACGCATGTATCAAAGGCTTTGCGTTCATGAGGAGGGTTATTGTTATAGATGGAGCACATTTAAGTGGTAAGTTCAGAGGTATTATGTTAGTGGCTGCATGTCAGGATGGAGATAAGGGTATATATCCTATAGCTCTTGGGGTTGTAGATGCAGAGGATGCAGCTGCATGGGAATGGTTTTTCACCCAGCTGCGTGGTGTGATAGGTGATGGTAGAAATTTGGCTTTCATCTCTGACTGATGCCCAGCAATAGCCAAGGCACTTACGAATGTTTTCTCTGAAGCTCATAGGGGCATATGCTTATATCACCTTGGTCAAAACATGACCTCAGGTTTCAAAAATCCCCAAATGGTCGCGGAGGCAAAAAGGGCTGCGAGATTATATCGACAGGTGGAATTTGACAGAAGATTTGAAGTCATTCGACGTCACGACAGCGCACTACACCACTATTTGACAACTGCAGATATTCGAACGTGGGCTCTCTCACATTTTCCAGGAGACAGATATGATATCATGACAAGCAACTTTGCAGAATGCATTAACGGCGTGCTTAAAGAGGAAAGAGCGTTTCCCATTGCATATTTTGTGGATTCTTATAGAAAGATGCTTTCAAGATGGTTTGTAGAAAGGCGAGAGGAAGCTGCGGCGTTGAAAACAAACTTCACAGAATATGCTGAACTCAAACTGCATATGAATCACAACGAAGTGGGTACGCTAACTGTTCAACATCTTGATTCAAACCGTAGCCATGTTGAAGGTGGACACTTTAGCTGTTTGGTTGATCTAGAAAAGGTATGAAACAATAGAGTTTCACTTCTGCCATGCTATCATTTGACTCGTTTTTGATACATAGGGTGCAAATTTTTGCAGCGGAGTTGTACTTGTAAGCAATATGATATCGAGAAGATACCCTGCGCGCACGTAATCAAAGTGGCCAAATGTCGGAAATTTGGCGAACATACCCTGGTGGATCCTCTTTACTCAAAGGGCTACTTGGTTGCAGCGTACACAGAACCTATTAACCCAATTGATGAAGATTTGATGCCACCAGCCGATGTACTTAGTCAAGTGTGTCTACCACCCAAAATGGGCAAACAACGTGGTAGACCGAAGATGAAGAGATACTTATCTGCTATTGAAAAAGCGAAGCGTTTCAAGCGCAAACAATTAAAAAAGAAGAACCAAACAATGAGTACGAGCAATCCACCTCCAGCGACACCGGAAGGTAAATTGACTTCACGTAATACATCAACAAAGAAACGTTGTCGTAGTCAATCGCCAGGTACTCCAATAAACCAGAAGCTAGCAAATATACCGCGGCGGCGGACGCCATCAACTAATCCGTCAACAAGAAAGAAACCAAAATACTCGGCAAAGATTACAGCACCGACCACTCCAACCCCCAAGGTGAGAAAAGTACTTTTCCAGAGTAGTCCCGCATCAAAGACTCCAAAGCAGGGTGCCAAAAAAGTTTTAAAGAAGACAAATCAGGGTGCCAAAAAAGCTACAAACAAGACAACGCTCTACAAGCGAAGACAATCAACAATGAAGGAGAAAAGGAAGTACGTGTGTTCCAAATGCAACAAAGGCGGACATAATCGCTCAACGTGCAAAGTAGCGACATTGTTGTTTGGGTGATAGGAGGTGTTCAGCTAATTAGTCACTCATTCAGGTAGAACGTTGGTCAGTTAGCGTTAATTCGTCGGAGTATTTGTTATTTATTTTGCTTTTTCGGGTTGGTCTGTAATCGCTACTAGTTTGATTTTTCGATTTTATGGATTTCATATTTCACCGACCGTTATTTGCGAAATCGTGGAATGCTTTGAAACAAAACTCATAAAGAGTATGGCAAGGCAATAATATGTTTCGAAACGAAAAACGTAGACAAAAGGCAAGAGTCGCAATTGGTAGGCTTTGAAACAAAACTCACTGCTGTAAGCTTGCGAAACATATTATTGCCTTGCCCATTGCGGTTCCCAAATTTCTAACTAGCTCTTTTTTCTGATTAAAGCATAAACTATAGAGTTTCTTATAAATAAATATAGTTTTTGGCTTGAATACCATCTATAGATTTGTATGAATAGGGACCTATAAATAGAGCTACCTTATAAATACTATAGTTTTTCTAGGAAGGTAGTCTGAAGACATTGTAATGGGACCAAATAGGTACCTTCAGTTTCAGACATTGTAATGGGACCAAATAGGTACCTTCAGTTTCTTAAGCTTACCTAGGTCATACGGAGCGCAAGGCAGCGGCAGGGAAGAGGCAGGGCAGTCGTCAGCTTAAAACTGTCCGAGGATTGCGCTTGACTTGCTACCGGCATGCCGTAAGCTTGCGAGTAAGATATCCCCTTGCCGGTGTCATTTTCCGTTTTTTTCCGGCCTGCAAGCTAGAAAAAGGTGAGAAAGGACCATTTTATTGGTAAGAAAATTTTTAAAATGTCTCAAGGGTAGTTTTATTATTTATCAGGCTTGGGCAAACCGGTTGCGGTTCCCTTGCCTCTTGCCTACGTCTGCCTTGCGAATCATATTATTGCCTTGCCTTACTCTTTAAGAGTGTGTTTGGAGCCCATCCTCTTTGATTAAGGTGCATAACCCTAAACCAGTCTTCCATCATAGAATCAAATTCTTGCAATGGTGCTTTTGTCAGTGAGAAATGATGCAAAAATACCTAGAATTTCTTAAGTGTACCTAGTTTTACCGAGAAATCCTTCTTTTCTTCCCAAAGGTGGATTTCTTTAACCGGTCAATTCTTTTATTTACTCAGAAATACCAAAGTCAGCAATAACATAGTAAGTATTAATATCCCAAATTTCTAACTAGCTCTTTTTTCTGATTAAAGCATAAACTATAGAGTTTCTTATAAATAAATATAGTTTTTGGCTTGAATACCGTCTATACATTTGTATGAATAGGTACCTATAAATAGAGCTACCTTATAAATACTATAGTTTTTCTAGGAAGGTAGTCTGAAGACATTGTAATGGGACCAAATAGGTACCTTCAGTTTCAGACATTGTAATGGGACCAAATAGGTACCTTCAGTTTCTTAAGCTTACCTAGGTCATACGGAGCGCAAGGCAGCGGCAGGGAAGAGGCAGGGCAGTCGTCAGCTTAAAACTGTCCGAGGATTGCGCTTGACTTGCTACCGGCATGCCGTAAGCTTGCGAGTAAGATATCCCCTTGCCGGTGTCATTTTCTGTTTTTTTCCGGCCTGCAAGCTAGAAAAATGTGAGAAAGGACCATTTTATTGGTAAGAAAATTTTTAAAATGTCTCAAAGGTAGTTTTATTATTTATCAGGCTTGGGCAAACCGGTTGCGGTTCCCTTGCCTCTTGCCTACGTCTGCCTTGCGAATCATATTATTGCCTTGCCTTACTCTTTAAGAGTGTGTTTGGAGCCCATCCTCTTTGATTAAGGTGCATAACCCTAAACCAGTCTTCCATCATAGAATCAAGTTCTTGCAATGGTGCTTTTGTCTGTGAGAAATGATGCAAAAATACCTAGAATTTCTTAAGTGTACCTAGTTTTACCGAGAAATCCTTCTTTTCTTCCCAAATGTGGGTTTCTTTAACCGGTCAATTCTTTTATTTACTCAGAAAAAAAAAAGAGGATTTCTCGAATTTCTTAAGTGTACCTAATTTTTTTTTTTTTTTTTTTTTTTTTTTTTTTTTTTTTTTATTTTTAATACCAAAGTCAGCAATAACATAGTAAGTGTTAATATCCCAAATTTCTAACTAGCTCTTTTTTCTGATTAAAGCATAAACTATAGAGTTTCTTATAAATAAATATAGTTTTTGGCTTGAATACCGTCTATACATTTGTATGAATAGGTACCTATAAATAGAGCTACCTTATAAATACTATAGTTTTTCTAGGAAGTTAGTCTGAAGACATTGTAATGGGACCAAATAGGTACCTTCAGTTTCAGACATTGTAATGGGACCAAATAGGTACCTTCAGTTTCTTAAGCTTACCTAGGTCATACGGAGCGCAAGGCAGCGGCAGGGAAGAGGCAGGGCAGTCGTCAGCTTAAAACTGTCCGAGGATTGCGCTTGACTTGCTACCGGCATGCCATAAGCTTGCGAGTAAGATATCCCCTTGCCGGTGTCATTTTCCGTTTTTTTCCGGCCTGCAAGCTAGAAAAAGGTGTGAAAGGACCATTTTATTGGTAAGAAAATTTTTAAAATGTCTCAAGGGTAGTTTTATTATTTATCAGGCTTGGGCAAACCGGTTGCGGTTCCCTTGCCTCTTGCCTACGTCTGCCTTGCGAATCATATTACTGCCTTGCCTTACTCTTTAAGAGTGTGTTTGGAGCCCATCCTCTTTGATTAAGGTGCAAACCCTAAACCAGTCTTCCATCATAGAATCAAGTTCTTGCAATGGTGCTTTTGTCAGTGAGAAATGATGCAAAAATACCTAGAATTTCTTAAGTGTACCTAGTTTTACCGAGAAACCCTTCTTTTCTTCCCAAAGGTGGGTTTCTTTAACCGGTCAATTCTTTTATTTACTCAGAAATACCAAAGTCAGCAATAACATAGTAAGTGTTAATATCTCAAATTTCTAACTAGCTCTTTTTTCTGATTAAAGCATAAACTATAGAGTTTCTTATAAATAAATATAGTTTTTGGCTTGAATACCGTCTATACATTTGTATGAATAGGTACATATAAATAGAGCTACCTTATAAATACTATAGTTTTTCTAGGAAGGTAGTCTGAAGACATTGTAATGGGAACAAATAGGTACCTTCAGTTTCTTAAGCTTACCTAGGTCATACGGAGCGCAAGGGAGCGGCAGGGAAGAGGCAGGGCGGTCGTCAGCTTAAAACTGTCATAGGATTGCGCTTGACTTGCTACCGGCATGCCGTAAGCTTGCGAGTAAGATATCCCCTTGCCGGTGTCATTTTCCGTTTTTTTTCCGGCCTGCAAGCTAGAAAAATGTGAGAAATGACCATTTTATTGGTAAGAAAATTTTTAAAATGTCTCAAGGGTAGTTTTATTATTTATCAGGCTTGGGCAAACCGGTTGCGGTTCCCTTGCCTCTTGCCTACGTCTGCCTTGCGAATCATATTATTGCCTTGCCTTACTCTTTAAGAGTGTGTTTAGAGCCCATCCTCTTTGATTAATGTGCATAACCCTAAACCAGTCTTCCATCATAGAATCAAGTTCTTGCAATGGTGCTTTTGTCAGTGAGAAATGATTAAAAAATACCTAGAATTTCTTAAGTGTACCTAGTTTTACCGAGAAATCCTTCTTTTCTTCCCAAAGGTGGGTTTCTTTAACCGGTCAATTCTTTTATTTACTCAGAAATACCAAAGTCAGCAATAACATAGTAAGTTATAATATCCCAAATTTCTAACTAGCTCTTTTTTTCTGATTAAAGCATAAACTACAGAGTTTCTTATAAATAAATATAGTTTTTGGCTTGAATACCATCTATACATTTGTATGAATAGGTACCTATAAATAGAGCTACCTTATAAATACTATAGTTTTTCTAGGAAGGTAGTCTGAAGACATTGTAATGGGACCAAACAGGTACCTTCAGTTTCTTAAGCTTACCTAGGTCATACGGAGCGCAAGGCAGCGGCAGGGAAGAGGCAGGGCGGTCGTCAGCTTAAAACTGTCATAGGATTGCGCTTGACTTGCTACCGGCATGCCGTAAGCTTGCGAGTAAGATATCCCCTTGCCGGTGTCATTTTCCGTTTTTTTTCCGGCCTGCAAGCTAAAGGACCATTTTATTGGTAAGAAAATTTTTAAAATGTCTCAAGGGTAGTTTTATTAATTATCAGGCTTGGGCAAACCGGTTGCGGTTCCCTTGCCTCTTGCCTACGTCTGCCTTGCGAATCATATTATTGCCTTGCCTTACTCTTTAAGAGTGTGTTTGGAGCCCATCCTCTTTGATTAAGGTGCATAACCCTAAACAAGTCTTCCATCATAGAATCAAGTTCTTGCAATGGTGCTTTTGTCGGTGAGAAATGATTAAAAAATACCTAGAATTTCTGAAGTGTACCTAGTTTTACCGAGAAATCCTTCTTTTCTTCCCAAATGTGGGTTTCTTTAACCGGTCAATTCTTTTATTTACTCAGAAATACCAAAGTCAGCAATAACATAGTAAGTGTTAATATCCCAAATTTCTAACTAGCTCATTTTTCTGATTAAAGCATAAACTATAGAGTTTCTTATAAATAAATATAGTTTTTGGCTTGAATACCGTCTATACATTTGTATGAATAGGTACCTATAAATAGAGCTACCTTATAAATACTATAGTTTTTCTAGGAAGGTAGTCTGAAGACATTGTAATGGGACCAAATAGGTACCTTCAGTTTCTTATTCTTCCGATTTTGTTGGTTTTACTGTACTTAGATGATTGATTTTATGGTTATACCTGATATATTCTATTTTCTATCAACGTTTTAGATGTCCTCATGCATGATAAAATTTGATTTCGTGATATACGTATCTTCTCTAATCCCACGAGGTAGTGTTTACAAAAAGTGAAACTAACACAATATCTGACCTATTTATACAAAAAAAGTCGAACAGAGGATTAAGTTAAGCCAGAAGTTGGAACAAGGGATTAAGTGAAACCAACAGTTTAAACAAGTGAGATTGAGTGAAACCAATAGTTCAAACAAAATTTAGTGAAACCAAAAGTTCAAACAAGTGAGATTAAGTGAAATGAAAAGTTGCCAGAAGTTGGAACAAGGGATTAGGTGAAACCAACAGTTGAAACAAGTGAGATTGAGTGAAACCAACAGTTGAAACAAGTGAGATTGAGTGAAACCAAAAGTTCAAACAAGTGAGATTAAGTGAAGTAAGTTGAAACAACAAGATTTTCACAAGACCATAACAGTGAGAACAACACGATTTACACAAGACCTTCAATCCCATATTTGTGAACATAAGGGTCGCTGTTTAGTAGAGACTGCCTGAAGTCCTCAACCTCTGTGATACGCGGATTGAACCTGAAGTCTGAAAGTCCACCTTCGGTCTCAAGCCATAGATCAGGAGGATTAAATAAATCTGTATTAATATAAACGATTTTAGTAAACGTTTTAGTCCACTATCATATTCAAAACTAGCCACAGAAACTACACTTACTCCAACGCTTGCAGACCTGCCACATCTTAAGGGCCACAATCACCTGTCCACCTTTCATGTTTTCAAGACCATCCCGGAATGCATAGGCCTGCTTGCCAGTTGCCACACATTTAATCTGGCTGTCACTATTCAGAATAAAGAAAACGTGTGTCAATTACAATATAAATAAATTTTGCTTGGATCATATGTTACTTTCTACTTACATGTTGTCCCTTATGTAAAAAATCATCGTTGGCCTTGCAGGGTCATCAAAATGGGCTTCCGTATTGAAGACCACTCCAATTGTATCTACCATATAAATGAGTTACACTTAGTTTCACTTACATCTACAGAGTCATACAAAGTTCTGAAACTAAATATGTAAATATATTTATTTTAGCACCATTCATACCTATGGGATAGTTTCGTTCCTTGTGGGACATGTGAGGGATTGCATGGATGTTCTTGAAGTCCATGAAAAGCCGATTGCTCAGAGGTTCGATCATGCGGACTTGTGTGAGTCGCGAAGCAGTTAGTCTGAACCGAGAGTTAGTTGCATTGAAACCTGGATAAGAACGTTCAACTCCTACCCGAAAGAATTCCACCCATTCTCCCTCCTTTTTTTCGAGGCCTCTAAACCTTTCATAATCCCCATAAACGGTCATCTCCATCTTGCACCCCTACATAAATAAAGTACAAGGATCAAGTTAAATGATGATGAAAAACTTGAGAGATGATGACAAACTTGAGAGATGATGAAAAAACACTTACATCTTCATCTACAAGGACATAGGCATAGTAAACACTGTTGGTAGCTGAGGAATAGAGATGGTGGACCCTGTGTATTTTAACTCTGAAACGCCAAGACTTGACGTCGGGGTCTAGAGATGCCTCGGAAATCTGGGAAAGCTTATTGTAGTAGTCTGTCATCTTGTTTGTAGAGATGAGAGAATTTCAGATATGAGATGAGAGAATTTCGGATATGAGATGAAATGAGAGAATTTGCAGAGTTGGAGTTTAAATGCAATGGTGATGATTCTAGACGGTGTAGTGTTGTGACGTTTCACGTTTGGTTTCAATGCAAGTGTAGAGTCGCGAGTGTAATGATTATTATTAGAGACTTTTTCAATCGATTAATTACTCTCTCATCTGTCCATCAATACCAATACCATTAATTACTGGATTTTTCTCAACCATTTTTTATGATCTCTTTTATTGCTTGCTCAGTAAATAATCCATAATCCTACCAAATAATATTATATTTATTTTCAAAATATAAAACAATATAGTATTACCTAATTTTTTAATTTTTACATAGTTCCATATATTTACACTATAAATTCAATTTAATTTTACTTAGTTTCATAAATTTAGACAATTAATATCAGTTAGTTTCACTTAAACTGTCAGAAGCGTGCTTGAGAAGTCGTGTAGCGTTGCAAATATCAAGGGTCACGACGCTATGGTCATAAATCAGGTCATAAATCATGAAATGACAGATTTTTCTCAAACTAAATATTTCAATTATTATTCACATATACTGTTTGTTATATCATTAAATTATCCACTCCGTGTAATTAATTTTTCGATTCTGCTTCTATTTAGAATTTTGCAAAATATAAAACAATAGAATATCTAAATTTGTTAATTCTCACATAGTTCTATATAACTAGACTAAATGTTTCTTAGTTTCACAAATTTAGACAATCAAAACCACTTAGTTTCACTAAATTTTTCCTTGACATACGAATGTTGCAGTCCGAAGTCGTGTAGTGCTGCTTTGAAACGACACTTTTTTCTCACCTAATGTTTTTACATAGTTTCATTTATTCAAACACACCTATTTTTATTCAAACACACATGTTCTTATTCCCTGTACTTGCACTGAGAAGTCGTGTCTTAAGCCGTCTATCAAATCACACCCTTAAGTGGGATAGTAAATGCAATCTTTTCTCTATTATAAATAACACGTAAATCTTTCCATTTATTACTCGATTAAACGAATATCTCTCAAGTTTTTCATCATCCTTGTACTCTATGTCGAACTTCAACTTGGAATCTGTCCCTCCTTCCATCCTCCATGAGATTCTATCAAAGGTAGCAACAAACCACATCCGGGACTTCGGTAGTGCTAGAATTGCTTTCTCCGGGTTTAATCAAATAGGCAGAGACGACTACTTCTACCAATCTGCTAATCTCATTGGCTTTAATGATTGGATTGATGAGGTTAATGCTGTAAGAACATTCCGACTTAGGTGCTACCAAGCCGGTAATCCAGAGGCCATCTACCTACGAGGTATGTATGAGTTCTTTCAACTTCATTTACTTGATGAAGGAAGAGAGAAAATCCATCTTGCTGCTGAGAGAGGATTGGAGTTGGCCAAGTTTGTAGATGGAATGCTGAACTTAGCGTTTAGTGTAGATGATGGAGGGTTGTTTCACAACTATCCTAACTTTAGTCGTGAGTTTGTTCATCGAATGAATTGCATGATCCGGACTGCTCTAACCTCAGGCCTTTGGGGTTACGCGAAACCTCAAGAGTTTATGTCACTACTTGAAAGAATAAAGAATCCCATCTTCTCAAATGATTGCTGGTGCTGCGCAACAGAAGAACCGGTGTTTGTAGTCTCCTTTAATGGATCAATAACACAGTGCAAGTGCGATCGTTGTTTCTGGCAATGTGAAGTTTGGGACTTCTGCAATGAAATTCACTTGACAGCTGCCAAATGGCCAATTGAAGATTAGTTGTTGTGTTTATTTCTCGAGTTTATGCCATGTAGTTTTATCTGCTTTCACTATGTTTGACTTAATGTAATGTCTCTAGTTTCAATCCTCTAGTTTCTCTCTATAAACTAATCTTTGTATATTTTTACTTCAATATATCATTAACAAATTTCTACTTTTATATTAACAAATAAACTTCACTGGTCATTTGGAGATTAGTTTTATCAACTTTAACAACAGTTCTACTTTTTACAACATTTCTACTTTTATTAAATATGTACAACATTTCTAAGTTTGGTCAAAATCTATTTATATCATATAAACTATTTTTAAAATTCAAAATTCAATAAATATATCAATAACAACAACTCTGTCCAAGAAAATAACATAATTAAACATTGTTGGGGTCTAACTGTTGGGGTCAAAAACGGTTCTCTCGAAATCAACGGCTAAAACTATTTATCATGCGCGGACTTTCCATAAAACAAGCGTCGAGAGCAAGACAAGTCGTATAGCTTAAAGAACCTATGTTAAAGTCGATCGTTCTTGATTTACACGATAAACTTTACGAGAAAACCAAATAAGATTTAGTCGTAAAACTTCGATGATACAATCAAGAAGAACCGAGAGACATTAGGTCCGTAGCTAAGATGACACGACCATACGAAATTATACGGAAGAAACGGGAAGTAATCTAAGTTTGGACAGGCCGAACGACAAAGAATCTGCCTTGAAACTTCAAAGAGCCCGTTCTCTCAAACCGTGAGGATCCAGAAAACGAGTAAGATATCAAATCGAAGCCCTCGCCGAGACGCACGTGCTGCCTCTAGGCGCCGGGCGCCTAGCGCCCGTGCTGCCTCTAGGCGCCGGGCGCCTAGCGCCCGTGCTGCCTCTAGGCGCCGGGCGCCTAGCGCCCGTGCTGCCTCTAGGCGCCGGGCGCCTAGCGCCCGTGCTGCCTTTAGGCGTCGGGCGCCTAGCGCCCGTGCTGGTCCTAGCCGCCCATGATGGTCCTAGCCGCCGGGAAACTTCAAAGAGCCCGTTCTCTCAAACCGTGAGGACCCAGAAAACGAGTAAGATATCAAATCGAAGCCCTCGCCGAGACGCACGTGATGCCTCTAGGCGCCAGGCGCCTAGCGCCCGTGCTGCCTCTAGGCGCCGGGCGCCTAGCGCCCGTGCTGCCTCTAGGCGCCGGGCGCCTAGCGCCCGTGCTGCCTCTAGGCGCCGGGCGCCTAGCGCCCGTGCTGCCTCTAGGCGCCGGGCGCCTAGCGCCCGTGCTGCCTCTAGGCGCCGGGCGCCTAGCGCCCGTGCTGCCTCTAGGCGCCGGGCGCCTAGCGCCCGTGCTGCCTCTAGGCGCCGGGCGCCTAGCGCCCGTGCTGCCCGTAGGCGCCGGGCGCCTAGCGTCCGTGCTGCCCGTAGGTGTCGGGCGCCTAGCGGCCGTGCTGGCTCGGGTCATCGAGCGACAATCTTCCGTGCACAAGTCCCAGGCCCCGGCCGTCAGAAGTCTGTACTTTGAATCTTTCCCGAGTCCTCGCGGAATGAATCTTTGAGATTCCGCGTACAAAACTCTCGTCCTTACTCCAAACTAAGATCGCCGTAAACACTTCGAAAACTCGTAAGGTATCAACGGAAAGGAAGATCTTAAATTCTTCGTACGAAACAGTGACGGTTATCCTAAGACACCACTCATCTCAACTCTACGAAGGAATGAAGATCTTCCGAAGAAATCGTAAAAAACAGCGGGAGTCCTAGAGACGGCCCGAAAGGGACCAAACGCGATCGGACAGTCCGTTTACGATTATTTGAGATAGATACGACGATTTACGTTTATCTTTACATAACAAGATAAATGCTAAATTTCCAAAAGGATAAATGTCAAGTTTCCCGAAGATAAATGTCAAGTTTCCCGATAAACATGAAGGCCGACGAAAATGGAAAAAGCCCGCTTCGCGGCCCAAAAGGAGAATAGACCGTCATAAGAAGGAGTATATAAAGGAGCTTTGGGAGAGAAGGAAAGGCAGAGCAAAAATCCTAGACAGAAAGCAAATCCGAGATTGGAGACCTAGAGAGCTCCTGTTAGCTTAAGAACTTAGAATTGAGGCGGTAGACTAGCAAGGCAGGACCTAGAACGTCCGGCCGCCTCTCGTTCTATTTTCATCTTGTCTGCAGACCCTTATTTCTCGCGGAAGGATCTGACAATCCTTTTACTTAGAGTTCCGCACATAGAAACCCTAGGCATTAGTCTCGACATGCCCGTTTCTATGACAAACGCTCATACTAGACGAACTCCGCCAGACAGTTCGATCTCTTGTTCAAACCCTTCCAACTGAACTACGTCCGACTTGATCCTCGAAAGGGGTACGTAGGCAGCCTTCCTTAAGGTCCAGTCCCAACTCTCTACAAAATCCTTTTTGTACGATTTTCGTCTTTTGTTATCTTTACATATCTTCCGCACTTGTTCGGTCACTTGTCGTTGGCTGTCGCAGAGAATCCGGGCCTTCAGGGAAAGTCGGGTTAACTTGGCTTTCCTCCGTTTTTACTTATCAAAATCGACAGTGCGAATTTCGGTTCCCACAGTTTGGCGCTAGAAGGAGGGGAGGACGGATTACTCTTACTCTTACTGCCGCAAAACGCTTGATCAAAGCAATGTCTGGAAATGTGAAAGACAAACTCGCAGCTCACATCGACGCTGGTAAAACAACTTCAGCAGTGAATGCTCCTTCGACCAACGCTTATGCAAACGGTTATCTAAGATTATCATCTTACGGACAAATGTCCCGAGAACGGACCATCCCGACCAGGTTTGGGTCCTATCAACCATGCGCCCCCGTCCAAGTTCCTGCAACACGGTCCTCGGGTCCATGGACACAATCCCCCCTCGCTCAGAAAAAATCAGAAAATGACTTGGTAGTCGAGACGGATTCTTGCCTGCCGTATACAACGGCTATGGTTAGCTTGAACACCAGTTGCAATAACTATACGAGGAATCGAAATCCTTTCGGAAAAACCAGCGGCTTTTTCTAAAGAAAAATCGTAAAAACGTCTAATTCCCAAGACGGCCCAAAAGGGGCCCGAATCACGGCTAAACGGCCCACATACGATTTTAGAGGAGGATCGAGCCCAAGACTGATATGACGGTCTAATTACAGAGTTTGAGAAATTCCCAGAAAAGCAAGACTTGTTCTCCTGGAGATCGCGAAGAAACCCCAGATTACTCGGGAAGTAGAAAGCACGACTGATCGGGTTACCGATCAGCGTTTCTAATGTTAAAATTCGAACACGTTTTACGAAGCACCTTTCGTAAAATAAATCCTCGAAAGTATTTCGCGAGATACCTTTTGCATGATTAAACTCGACAACATTTTACAAAACAGTTTCCGTAAAATTAACTCGACAACATTTTGTGAAATAACTCTCGTAAAATAAAAGGTCAACAACGTTCTAAGAAACAATTCCTTGCTGGGATCATGATGGAATCGATGTCCAAAAGTCTCGGAGAAACAATTAGAGAAACCTCGAGAGACTAAGTGTCGATCGAGAAACCTTTAAAAAAAAAAAAACCGGGAAAAAAAGGCAGCTCCCGCGAGGAAGCACAGTCCCGGGCGGCTAGCACGCCCGTGCTGCCTGTAGGCGCCGGGCGCCTAGCGCCCGTGCTGCCTCTAGGCGCCGGGCGCCTAGCGTCTGTGCTGCCTCTAGGCGCCGGGCGCCTAGCGCCCGTGCTGCCTCTAGGCGCCGGGCGCCTAGCGCCCATGCTGCCTCTAGGCGCCGGGCGGCTAGGACGCCTGTGCTGTCCCTAGGCGCCGGGCGGCTAACGCGCCCGCGCTGCGCTGGTCGCCGGACAACAAAACATTCGGCGAACGCGGAAAATCCTCGCGAAACCATCCCCGACGATAGTCCAACCAAATACTTTGCACCTTTCGTAAAATAATCCTAGACAATACTTCACGAGACAGCTTCTGCACGATTAAACTCGACAACATTTTACGAAACAGTTTCCGTAAAATTAACTCGACAACATTTTGTTGAATAACTCTCGTTAAATAAAAGCTCGGCAATATTTTACGAAACATCATTCGTGAAGGATAACAAGATCGCAAGCTTCTTGACCTGACCAGTTCGCTCATAGCTTGACGAAACAAGAAGCCCCACTCAAGTGACATCTTGCCGTTCGTTTTCACTTGTCTACCCACCTTAGCCTTCTTCGAGTTTTGCCTACATCTCCTCCCTTTGCTTCAACGATTCTGCAACGATTCTGCACTGTTCCTTCGGGTTTCATCAAAAATCGATTCTCGATTCAGTGTCAGACTTTTCGAAGACCTTTGACAATGAAACGTTAGAAGACAAAGAGGAACGGACATGAGGCAATCTCGAGTAATCAACGAGACTAAGGTACGTCCGACTTAGAAAATTTTATCAAGGTTTTAATTTTTTCGTAGGCAAGGAATGAGAACGTCTTATAAACTGCCGTAAAATTTAGGGAACTTAGAACCTAGGTGGATAGTCTAGCAAGCTAAGTCTTAGGCATTTTCTTCCAGTTTTGTTCTATTGTTCCTTGACTGTCTAGGCAGAACGCGCAAACTGATCTAATCTCTCGGAAAACCGAGAAACGATCGCCACGCATCCTTGGCATACTCATTCTACTTCATAAAGAAAAAATTCCTTTCAAAAGGCAAACGGCACTCTAAGATTCGTCCGAAATGCTAGCGGCATAACGGCATGATCAAACCGCTACAAACATAGTCTTGAAAACTCTACACCGTCTCTTGTTGCAATCTCGCGACAAGAAACTCGTACAACGTCAGACTAATAGCACGACGGTGAGCTACAAAATTAACGGAATAACCTTCGGTAAAACTCCACGTGTAATTCGAAGCAACTTTCGCCAAAAGACAAAATCAAAGCGGAAACATTTTCCGTGTAACCCATAACTCGGAAAACTCCGCTAAGATTTGCATGTCTATCTCAACGAACGCTATTCGGCCATCGGCCGACTACGCCCTTCCATAAAGCCCGAACCTGAATTCGGCATCACCATTAAGGACAATCGTGAACCAATACGACCTTAATGCAAAAGGATCGCAGCCTGATCGTTTACCAACTCCTTGGTTAAACGGCTGAACCTAGCCTTCACGCCAAGACAAAACAGCTGAACAATCGCCGCTCCAATCGCCTAAGGGCCAAACGATAATCCACGATTTGTCATAAAACTCCAAGTGACCATTTACGTGAGCAACTCTGTCGCATAGCCCAAAAGCGGAAATCATGCGATGAATTTCTCGTAATAAAATCAGTCCTAACAGCCATACGGTTAACGGAAAAATTTGAACTTAACATCGACTGATTAAGCTCTGTACGCCCCGTAAACAAATCATGAAAATAAACACTCGTGACAAAGCTCCAAGAGTTATACGAGTCGTCCTTAAAATCTCGGAAGGCCAACACTTCGCAAAACAAAGCGAAGGTAGACGCTTCTCCCTGGGTCAAATATGCGCGACCCCTGGTCCTAATTCCTCGATCAAAATTTTATAACTTGCACGTTCAAACTGAAACAACAGTTTCTGACTACGGACATTCGCAAAAAATCTCCAAGCCCGCGAACATTTGAAGTGCGGCACAAGGGAAAATTAACTCGTACACATTTGAAATGTGTAAGCTTGTATAATTCCACGTTTTTTGAAAAAACCGGATTTTCGAAACTCTTTACAAACACAGAAACCGAATTTTCGAAACTCTTCGTAAACAAACTCGCCAATCGCTAAACGGCCTCAACAATGGATCAAGTATCCACCAAATAAATCGTAAACTATCGACCGGAAACATTCCGCGATTTCTAAAAAGCCCATAGTCCTTTATGGCATAAGAAAAACAAACTTCAAAGCACTGCGAGACGTCGCTTCGTGCCTGAACATTCGTTTTTCGATTAAAACCTTCATACGCGTTCTAAACGGCATCATATCGTTGTTGCTGATCACAACAAACGAACTCTAACGTCCTAAACAGACAAGCCACCTAAGGGTAGGCTCTTTTACATCCGACAAGGATCCCATAGCGCGCTATACAAAAACTCCAAATTTGGTTCAGCACTTCGTAAAGGAAGTAGCTCGATTCGTGCCAAGACAAATCATATAAGCCGATACCACTTCGCGGATTTTAAAACGGTACGAATCAGGTTAAAATCACTAACAGGCAAAACGAAAGCCGATTTGTCATCGCACAACCTTAGTCTGAGAGTAAACCTAGGTCTTGCCCTAAACCCAGCCTTGCTGGTATGTTAACATCTCATAGGCAAAGCGTCAACGACGCGAGATCCCAAAACTTGTCTCTTCACTCAAGTCTGTACGTTTCCACGAATTTTCGCGTAAATCGTAAACCGCAGGAAAATCTCGCTTTGTACAAACGACGGATAGGTGATCATCAGGGAGGCAGGAATGAGACGACAACTCACACCCTGTCCCTCTAACTTCGATAGACAGAAGTTCTGAAAACTCAACATTAATATTTTGTAAAGATTGAGCCGCAGAGTTCAACAGATGCCCTGAAAAAGGCCGGGATTCGAAGCCGCCAACGGCCAGTCCCACAAATGTACATCATGGCCTCTTAACGGCCGAAACACAATCAAAATAAAAATATCCGAAAGGATTGATAAACCTAGACGCTCCCCGGAGCATCACCTTCATCCTCAAAACTCACCCAAAGTAGGAACGGTTTCACCGTCGCCTCCATTGGTCGCACCACCGCTGCATGTTTCATATGCGCCGGCTTCACGATCCTTGACTGCGTAGTCCTGGTCCTCCAAACCCTCCGAATCCGGGACAAGGGTGCACACGGGTTTCAGACCAGCGAGAATCGAGTCGAAGTCCTCTCCGTCAAACTTGCGAGTCCCCGTCTCCTCAAGACTCTGAATCTTCTCTTGAAGACGACGGACTTTCGAGGACATATGTTCTTCTCTTTCTTCACATTGAGCAACGAACTCACGGTCTTTCCGACGTCACGTTCAAGATCGCCAATCAAAGGTGATGAGGATGTCCGCAATCAAATCTTCTTAGCCACAAATTTCGACTTTCAACTCATAATCTTCCGCCCGCAAGATCGTCTCCGCGTCTTACAGGCTGGGGGGCTAACTGTTGGGGTCAAAAACGGTTCTCTCGAAATCAACGGCTAAAACTATTTATCATGCGCGGACTTTCCATAAAACAAGCGTCGAGAGCAAGACAAGTCTTATAGCTTAAAGAACCTATGTTAAAGTCGATCGTTCTTGATTTACACGATAAACTTTACGAGAAAACCAAATAAGATTTAGTCGTAAAACTTCGATGATACAATCAAGAAGAACCGAGAGACATTAGGTCCGTAGCTAAGATGACACGACCATACGAAATTATACGGAAGAAACGGGAAGTAATCTAAGTTTGGACAGGCCGAACGACAAAGAATCTGCCTTGAAACTTCAAAGAGCCCGTTCTCTCAAACCGTGAGGACCCAGAAAACGAGTAAGATATCAAATCGAAGCCCTCGCCGAGACGCACGTGCTGCCTCTAGGCGCCGGGGCGCCTAGCGTCCGTGCTGCCTCTAGGCGCCGGGCGCCTAGCGCCCGTGCTGCCTCTAGGCGCCGGGCGCCTAGCGCCCGTGCTGCCTTTAGGCGTCGGGCGCCTAGCGCCCGTGCTGGTCCTAGCCGCCCATGATGGTCCTAGCCGCCGGGAAACTTCAAAGAGCCCGTTCTCTCAAACCGTGAGGACCCAGAAAACAAGTAAGATATCAAATCGAAGCCCTCGCCGAGACGCACGTGATGCCTCTAGGCGCCAGGCGCCTAGCGCCCGTGCTGCCTCTAGGCGCCGGGCGCCTAGCGCCTGTGCTGCCTCTAGGCGACGGGCGCCTAGCGCCCGTGCTGCCTCTAGGCGCCGGGCGCCTAGCGCCCGTGCTGCCTCTAGACGACGGGCGCCTAGCGCCCGTGCTGCCTCTAGGCGCCGGGCGCCTAGCGCCCGTGCTGCCTCTAGGCGCCGGGCGCCTAGCGCCCGTGCTGCCTCTAGGCGCCGGGCGCCTAGCGCCCGTGCTGCCTCTAGGCGCCGGGCGCCTAGCGCCCGTGCTGCCTCTAGGCGCCGGGCGCCTAGCGCCCGTGCTGCCCGTAGGTGCCGGGCGCCTAGCGGCCGTGCTGGCTCGGGTCTTCGAGCGACAATCTTCCGTGCACAAGTCCCAGGCCCCGGCCGTCAGAAGTCTGTACTTTGAATCTTTTCCGAGTCCTCGCGGAATGAATCTTTGAGATTCCACGTACAAAACTCTCGTCCTTACTCCAAACTAAGATCGTCCTAAACACTTCGGAAACTCGTAAGGTATCAACGGAAATGAAGATCTTAAATTCTTCGTATGAAACAGTTACGGTTATCCTAAGACACCACTCATCTCAACTCTACGAAGGAATGAAGATCTTCCGAAGAAATCGTAAAAAACAGCAGGAGTCCTAGAGACGGCCCGAAAGGGACCAAACGCGATCGGACAGTCCGTTTACGATTATCTGAGATAGATACGACGATTTACGTTTATCTTTACATAACAAGATAAATGCTAAATTTCCAAAAGGATAAATGTCAAGTTTCCCGAAGATAAATGTCAAGTTTCCAAATAAACATGAAGGCCGACGAAAATGGAAAAAGCCCGCTTCACGGCCCAAAAGGAGAATAGACCGTCATAAGAAGGAGTATATAAAGGAGCTTTGGGAGAGAAGGAAATGCAGAGCAAAAATCCTAGAGAGAAAGCAAATCCGAGATTGGAGACCTAGAGAGCTCCTGTTAGCTTAAGAACTTAGAATTGAGGCGGTAGACTAGCAAGGCAGGACCTAGAACGTCCGGCCGCCTCTCGTTCTATTTTCATCTTGTCCGCAGACCCTTATTTCTCGCGGAAGGATCTGACAATCCTTTTACTTAGAGTTCCGCACATAGAAACCCTAGGCATTAGTCTCGACATGCCCGTTTCTATGACAAACGCTCATACTAGACGAACTCCGCCAGGCAGTTCGATCTCTTGTTCAAACCCTTCCAACTGAACTACGTCCGACTTGATCCTCGAAAGGGGTACGTAGGCAGCCTTCCTTAAGGTCCAGTCCCAACTCTCTACAAAATCCTTTTTGTACGATTTTCGTCTTTTGTTATCTTTACATATCTTCCGCACTTGTTCGGTCACTTGTCGTTGGCTGTCGCAGAGAATCCGGGCCTTCAGGGAAAGTCGGGTTAACTTGGCTTTCCTCCGTTTTTACTTATCAAAATCGACAGTGCGAATTTCGGTTCCCACAAACATTTGGAAATCTAAAAGTGCGATTTAGTTAAATTTAGTTCAACTTAGTATTAGATACATAATATTGTTGATGATTTATTACGATGCACAGTTTCACCAATATTTACAATCACACCAATTCTTACAAAGATTTCGAAAGTTATTGAGAAAGATATTCGAATTTCATAGATCGGGTCTAGATGGTCCGCGAAATGGTCCTGTTTGGGTTGTAATTATGCAAGTTTCTGTTGGCCATGTGGTCGTTTAATAAATTTTCGTATTTAAATAAAGATAAAGTGAAACGCGGCGTTTTATCGATATTAGAAATTTGTGTTTCCAACAGCTCGAACTCGGGAACTCGGGTATTATAAATACACATTACCAATTACCAAAATAATAATAGCAAAATTATGGATGAGCAAAATGGGCTCAGGCTCTGATTAAAGATGAATGAATGAAACGACAGCGTTTTAATATTAAAAATATGTGCTTTCATCGGTTCGAACTCGTGAACTCTAGCATGACGGTAGGGGTTTTTGCCACCGAAATAGTGGACTTGGCAATATATTTACCAACACAATTTCTTTTATTCTCTTTAAATCCGAGTTAAAGACAAATAAATGAAACGCGGCGTTTTGTATATCTTGGATATTAAAAATTTGTGATTCCAACGGCTCGAACTCGGGGTCTCGGATATAGAGATAGGGGTTTTTGCCACTGAGCTAGAGGACTTTGCAATGGATATACGAACACAGTTCTTTATCTTCTCTTCATATCGGAGTTAAAGACAAATAAATGAAATGCGGCGTTTTATCGATATTAGAAATTTGTGTTTCCAACAGCTCGAACTCGGGAACTCGGGTATTATAAATACACATTACCAATTACCAAAATAATAATAGCAAAATTATGGATGAGCAAAATGGGCTCAGGCTCTGATTAAAGATGAATGAATGAAACGACAGCGTTTTGATATTAAAAATATGTGCTTTCATCGCTTCGAACTCGTGAACTCTAGCATGACGGTAGGGGTTTTTGCCACAGAAATAGTGAACTTGGCAATATATTTACCAATAAAATTTCTTTTATTCTCTTTAAATACGAGTTAAAGACAAATAAATGAAACGCGGCATTTTGTATATCTTGGATATTAAAAATTTGTGATTCCAACGACTCGAACTCGGGGTCTTGGATATAGAGAGAGGGGTTTTTGCCACTGGGCTAGTGGACTTTGCAATGGATATACGAACACAGTTCTTTATCTTTTCGTCATATCGGAGTTAAAGACAAATAAATGAAACGCGGCGTTTTATCGATATTGAAATTTGTGTTTCCAACAGCTCGAACTCGGGACAAATAAATGAAACGGGGCGTTTAAATAAATGAAACGCGGCGTTTTATATATCTTGGGCAAACCGGTTGCGGTTCCCTTGCCTCTTGCCTACGTCTGCCTTGCGAATCATATTATTGCCTTGCCTTACTCTTTAAGAGTGTGTTTGGAGCCCATCCTCTTTGATTAAGGTGCATAACCCTAAACCAGTCTTCCATCATAGAATCAAGTTCTTGCAATGGTGCTTTTGTCAGTGAGAAATGATGCAAAAATACCTAGAATTTCTTAAGTGTACCTAGTTTTACAGAGAAATCCTTCTTTTCTTCCCAAAGGTGGGTTTCTTTAACCGGTCAATTCTTTTATTTACTCAGAAATACCAAAGTCAGCAATAACATAGTAAGTGTTAATATCCCAAATTTCTAACTAGCTCTTTTTTCTGATTAAAGCATAAACTATAGAGTTTCTTATAAATAAATATAGTTTTTGGCTTGAATACCATCTATACATTTGTATGAATAGGTACCTATAAATAGAGCTATCTTATAAATACTATAGTTTTTCTAGGAAGGTAGTCTGAAGATATTGTAATGGGACCAAATAGGTACCTTCAGTTTCTTAAGCTTACCTAGGTCATACGGAGCGCAAGGCAGCGGCAGGGAAGAGGCAGGGCGGTCGTCAGCTTAAAACTGTCATAGGATTGCGCTTGACTTGCTACCGGCATGCCGTAAGCTTGCGAGTAAGATATCCCCTTGCCGGTGTCATTTTCCGTTTTTTTTTCCGGCCTGCAAGCTAGAAAAAGGTGAGAAAGGACCATTTTATTGGTAAGAAAATATTTAAAATGTCTCAAGGGTAGTTTTATTATTTATCAGGCTTGGGCGAACCGGTTGCGGTTCCCTTGCCTCTTGCCTACGTCTGCCTTGCGAATCATATTATTGCCTTGCCTTACTCTTTAAGAGTGTGTTTGGAGTCCATCCTCTTTGATTAAGGTGCATAACCCTAAACCAGTCTTCCATCATAGAATCAAGTTCTTGCAATGGTGCTTTTGTCAGTGAGAAATGATGCAAAAATACCTAGAATTTCTTAAGTGTACCTAGTTTTACCGAGAAATCCTTCTTTTCTTCCCAAAGGTGGGTTTCTTTAACCGGTCAATTCTTTTATTTACTCAGAAATACCAAAGTCAGCAATAACATAGTAAGTGTTAATATCCTAAATTTCTAACTAGCTCTTTTTTCTGATTAAAGCATAAACTATAGAGTTTCTTATAAATAAATATAGTTTTTGGCTTGAATACCATCTATACATTTGTATGAATAGGTACCTATAAATAGAGATACCTTATAAATACTATAGTTTTTCTAGGAAGGTAGTCTGAAGACATTGTAATGGGACCAAATAGGTACCTTCAGTTTCTTAAGCTTACCTAGGTCATACGGAGCGCAAGGCAGCGGCAGGAAAGAGGCAGGGCGGTCGTCAGCTTAAAACTGTCAGAGGATTGCGCTTGACCTGCTACCTGCATGCCGTAAGCTTGCGAGTAAGATATCCCCTTGCCGGTGTCATTTTCCGTTTTTTTTCCGGCCTGCAAGCTAGAAAAATGTGAGAAAGGACCATTTTATTGGTAAGAAAATTTTTAAAATGTCTCAAGGGTAGTTTTATTATTTATCAGGCTTGGGCGAACCGGTTGCGGTTCCCTTGCCTCTTGCCTACGTCTGCCTTGCGAATCATATTATTGCCTTGCCTTACTCTTTAAGAGTGTGTTTGGAGCCCATCCTCTTTGATTAAGGTGCATAACCCTAAACCAGTCTTCCATCATAGAATCAAGTTCTTGCAATGGTGCTTTTGTCAGTGAGAAATGATGCAAAAATACCTAGAATTTCTTAAGTGTACCTAGTTTTACCGAGAAATCCTTCTTTTCTTCCCAAAGGTGGGTTTCTTTAACCGGTCAATTCTTTTATTTACTCAGAAATACCAAAGTCAGCAATAACATAGTAAGTGTTAATATCCCAAATTTCTAACTAGCTCTTTTTTCTGATTAAAGCATAAACTATAGAGTTTCTTATAAATAAATATAGTTTTTGGCTTGAATACCATCTATACATTTGTATGAATAAGTACCTATAAATTGAGCTACCTAATAAATAC
Source organism: Hirschfeldia incana (assembly GCA_026261945.1). Classification (NCBI taxonomy): domain Eukaryota; kingdom Viridiplantae; phylum Streptophyta; class Magnoliopsida; order Brassicales; family Brassicaceae; genus Hirschfeldia; species Hirschfeldia incana. Next base: position 9,619 of record JABCMI010000175.1, on the reverse strand, counting down.
TATAGTTTTTCTAGGAAGGTAGTCTGAAGACATTGTAATGGGACCAAATAGGTACCTTCAGTTTCTTAAGCTTACCTAGGTCATACGGAGCGCAAGGCAGCGGCAGGAAAGAGGCAGGGCGGTCGTCAGCTTAAAACTGTCAGAGGATTGCGCTTGACTTGCTACCGGCATGCCGTAAGCTTGCGAGTAAGATATCCCCTTGCCGGTGTCATTTTCCGTTTTTTCCGGCCTGCAAGCTAGAAAAAGGTGAGAAAGGACCATTTTATTGGTAAGAAAATTTTTAAAATGTCTCAAGGGTAGTTTTATTATTTATCAGGCTTGGGCGAACCGGTTGCGGTTCCCTTGCCTCTTGCCTACGTCTGCCTTACGAATCATATTATTTCCTTGCCTTACTCTTTAAGAGTGTGTTTGGAGCCCATCCTCTTTGATTAAGGTGCATAACCCTAAACCAGTCTTCCATCATAGAATCAAGTTCTTGCAATGGTGCTTTTGTCAGTGAGAAATGATTAAAAAATACCTAGAATTTCTTAAGTGTACCTAGTTTTACCGAGAAATCCTTCTTTTCTTCCCAAAGGTGGGTTTTTTTAACCGGTCAATTCTTTTATTTACTCAGAAATACCAAAGTCAGCAATAACATAGTAAGTTTTAATATCCCAAATTTCTAACTAGCTCTTTTTTCTGATTAAAGCATAAACTATAGAGTTTCTTATTAATAAATATAGTTTTTGGCTTGAATACCATCTATACATTTGTATGAATAGGTACCTATAAATAAAGCTACCTTATAAATACTATAGTTTTTCTAGGAAGGTAGTCTGAAGACATTGTAATGGGATCAAATAGGTACCTTCAGTTTCTTAAGCTTACCTAGGTCATACGGAGCGCAAGGCAGCGGCAGGGAAGAGGCAGGGCGGTCGTCAGCTTAAAACTGTCATAGGATTGCGCTTAACTTGCTACCGGCATGCCGTAAGCTTGCGAGTAAGATATCCCCTTGCCGGTGTCATTTTCCGTTTTTTTTTTCCGGCCTGCAAGCTAGAAAAAGGTGAGAAAGGACCATTTTATTGGTAAGAAAATTTTTAAAATGTCTCAAGGGTAGTTTTATTATTTATCAGGCTTGGGCAAACCGGTTGCGGTTCCCTTGCCTCTTGCCTACGTCTGCCTTGCGAATCATATTATTGCCTTGCCTTACTCTTTAAGAGTGTGTTTGGAGCCCATCCTCTTTGATTAAGGTGCATAATCCTAAACCAGTCTTCCATCATAGAATCAAGTTCTTGCAATGGTGCTTTTGTCAGTGAGAAATGATTAAAAAATACCTAGAATTTCTTAAGTGTACCTAGTTTTACCGAGAAATCCTTCTTTTCTTCCCAAAGGTGGGTTTCTTTAACCGGTCAATTCTTTTATTTACTCAGAAATACCAAAGTCAGCAATAACATAGTAAGTGTTAATATCCCAAATTTCTAACTAGCTCTTTTTTCTGATTAAAGCATAAACTATAGAGTTTCTTATAAATAAATATAGATTTTGGCTTGAATACCATCTATACATTTGTATGAATAGGTACCTATAAATAGAGCTACCTTATAAATGCTATAGTTTTTTCTAGGAAGGTAGTCTGAAGACATTGTAATGGGACCAAATAGGTACCTTCAGTTTCTTAAGCTTACCTAGGTCATACGGAGCGCAAGGCAGCGGCAGGGAAGAGGCAGGGCGGTCGTCAGCTTAAAACTGTCATAGGATTGCGCTTGACTTGCTACCGGCATGCCGTAAGCTTGCGAGTAAGATATCCCCTTGCCGGTGTCATTTTCCGTTTTTTTTCCGGCCTGCAAGCTAGAAATAGGTGAGAAAGGACCATTTTATTGGTAAGAAAATTTTTAAAATGTCTCAAGGGTAGTTTTATTATTTATCAGGCTTGGGCAAACCGGTTGCGGTTCCCTTGCCTCTTGCCTACGTCTGCCTTGCGAATCATATTATTGCCTTGCCTTACTCTTTAAGAGTGTGTTTGGAGTCCTTCCTCTTTGATTAAGGTGCATAACCCTAAACCAGTCTTCCATCATAGAATCAAGTTCTTGCAATGGTGCTTTTGTCAGTGAGAAATGATGCAAAAATACCTAGAATTTCTTAAGTGTACCTAGTTTTACCGAGAAATCCTTCTTTTCTTCCCAAAGGTGGGTTTCTTTAACCGGTCAATTCTTTTATTTACTCAGAAATACCAAAGTCAGCAATAACATAGTAAGTGTTAATATCCCAAATTTCTAACTAGCTCTTTTTTCTGATTAAAGCATAAACTATAGAGTTTTTTATAAATAAATATAGTTTTTGGCTTGAATACCATCTATACATTTGTATGAATACCTAAGCTATGGGTAAAATATAAGCTCCCAATCCATCGGCAAGGTATGACATTTTGATAGCAGGAAACAGTAGAACAAAATAAACATCAAAAAATAACTGATAAACGTGTGTTTCCTCGGCCGTTTACCTTTACAAAATACGTGGAACGGATTATCTACTGTATTTTCCATCTATTATGTCTGTTACAAGTCAGGAGCAAAAAAGAACTGATAAACGTGTGTTTCCTCGTCCGTTTACCTTTACAAAATACGTTGAACGGATTCTCAATCGTACAAGCCATCTATGATAGCTTGTTGGATTGAGGGATCGTACATAGGCGTACCTTCTTTTGTTGTTGCTAAATACATCTCCACAGCGAGGTTTTCCCTCACTTTGTCCATCCTGTTATCGGTAAGATATTTGGCGTCTAAATCAACACCCAGCATTAGACACTCAAGGAATTTTAGTGCATAAACTCCACAGTCCCCATATGGACGTTTTGCTCGTGGAACCCCATTCCGTACACACACGATTTTAAAAGGCGTAAGAACCATATTTGGCTGTTCTTCCACAGGAGCATAATTTTTAAGCGCGTGGGGAAACATTTCAGCAAACGGAACCGCGTGTTTCCTTAACACAACATCTCCGGCCGTACGCCTCCCACTATCATAGATTGTGACAGTTCGATCTGGAATGGAAATTACCATGGCTACCCAATGATTTTGGTTTACATGAAGACAGGAGAAGATCGTATCCACAGCGGCCCTCCACAACTTAAATGCTCTAGCATATTGTGGTAACTGTCCGTGGTAGTAACCACGAGTTCCTTTAGGAAGATTTCCATCGCGTTTCCACTCCTGGTACCTGGTTGCCCAGGTCAACTGGAAGAATACATCCATAATAGCCATCTTTGATTGTGGGAACATTTTTCCGAGTCGTAGTCTATAAAAATCCAAAGCTGCGTCCATGTGCTACAAAAGGGATGAATATATATGAGTACCAAAAAATGAGCTAGGTATGTGTCAAATCTAAGATCTCTTACCATGTCCTCCAACCACTGCCTCGGCGCCAGAAATACGTCGAAGAACTCACTGGCACTTTGCTCCGAGCCAATTGGATAAATGGAAACACTGCACGTGAAAATGAGAAATTAAGATCGCGTGGTATATGAACCTCTATAGAAGCCACTTGATACTTTACCGGTTTTCTCTAAAAGTGGTTAGCTCTTCAATATCTGAAGCTTTAGCTGGACCATATACTACCTCCTTCAGTTGGACTAACGTCAACTTCGGCGCATATCTGTTTAATACCCCCTTTACTTGGGTATCGTCATAAGAATATGGGCTTCTGAGGTTCGCCGCCAAGACTAGAGTCCTACTTGGTTGAAACCTAGTAGGGGGATTGTTAGCCTGAGGAAGCATTTTGATCTTCTGTCTCTCTAACACTTAAAGCTCCAAGGATTTAGAAGCCTTGATAACGGTGACGTCAGCATATGAAGTGGTTTCAAAAAGGTGTGTTTTCTCCTTTGGCGTGAAATGATGTGAGTAAGTTAAATCGTTTGACTCTGACGATAGTTCAATAGCCCGTTAATCAGCTGGTTCCTTGTTGGTCTCTGAAGCCGCTTCAACCTTTGGAGTTAACAAGGGTTGTTTCTTTGAAGCCTCGGCATCGATCAGTAAGCAAGATTGGTTTATATTCTCCAAGAGTGCACCAAAGCCTCTGGGTGAGATTGTATTGTCTCCTGCATTCTCTGCCTGTGGGTGGCCGACTGTTTGTGGGTAAACTTCCCCGACTGGTTTGTTGTCTTTCGTTTTCTCTTCTTTTTTTTCCGAGACTTGGGGTCCACCAGTTCCTTGTCCTGTAGTCTCTCCTATGCTTACTTCAAAAAACTGTGACAGAAAACAATAATAATAAGGGATAAGAAACATCACATATTGTTGTCTTGCCACTGATTACTGAAACGAATGACATACTTCTTTTGGTTTTGCGGGAGGCTTTGTGTTAGAAAACCGATCGTGTTCGGGTATTTTGACTTGCTGAAATTCTTCCAGCTGAGTGACTCGAGCTTCTAGATTATCCATGGTAGTAACAGAAGAAGATTGCAAAATTGCTGAGAACGGTCCGCTATAAACTCTCGTTTCCATTGCCTTCACTCTTTCAGCCAACTTCCCTAATACTTCATTTTCTGCAATGTCACAAGAGTTTTCACCTCCATCTCCTGCGTTCTCTTGCTCTCTGCTTGCCAACTTCTTTGATTTCTTCGATTTCCGCTGGCTTGCAACACGGCTACGCTTGTTATTAGATATCATAGGTGTCAGTGGGTACTCCGGCAAGGCTTGCCAAGTAATGGTACTCGGGGATTTTTCTTGGCGAAGGAACTCCAAAAGATTTTCAATCTCAGGATCCTCATCTCGGTGTTCCCAAACAAGATGAACTTCATTCATGATTCTCGGACACATACAAGTTACCTATACAACAAATTACACACAGTGGTTGTCAATAGAAATTAAAATACAAAGTTTTGATGAATCCACACGATGTTAACATACCTTCGCGTTTTGTAATCTTTTACCCAAGGAGAGCCTTCCATTCGAACCTTTGAACCTCAGTAAGCATAGACCACTTGAACTGATAGGACGCCCAATTGCTTCTCCAAGACAGGGTATATAAGCGTACGCCCAAACCTGGATCACTTGCACGAACCCCTTGCAGACATAAGAACCCTGCTTGATATCACCACTCTCTGTTTTGCTCTTAATCTGGTTGACAAGTTCAACGAAAGCCACTCTTCCCCAGGGATACTGCTCGAAAATCTCCAAATCCATAAGCAGCTTTGCTTGAGCAGGAGGGATAGGTTCTCTTCGATCAAGGCCAAGTAAACCGCCTGTCAAGATTGCCAAATAACACAGCCTAATCTGGTCTTCCTTACACCAGGATTTGCAAACATCAGGAGACAGACGACAGAGTGCACATATGTCCGCAGCGCTTGGTGTTGATCGGGAGCGTTTCAGGTTGAACAGCGCCCAAAAACTATTAATTTTCTCCACATCTTACACTACCATTGCATTAGGTATTGGACCACAGTTTAAACCTGTGATATCTTCAAACTCAAATAACGAGAAACGGGCAGGCTGTTTCCCTATCAAAAACCAAATCTCATGTTTTTTTCCTGCAATAGAGTTGTCTTGAAAGAATGTAATGAACCAATGTTGAGCTCCATGCGAACTCCAGATTCACGTACTGGATAATTACCCCGAGTGGAGACTTTTCAACATGCTCCCACACTTCAGCACTAACTACATCTTTGACTGCTTTCACGGTCTTGAAAGTCGAGCTGTAATTTATAAAATTCTTTGGATCTGGCCTTGTTTCGTCGGAAAACAAACTTCGAGGGAACTCCATAGTATTCACCTGTTGGCAATAATATCAGGAGAAGCACCGGTTGAAAGAAAAGCAAGTAAGCAAGGCTTGCCTGTAGTCGCAGGGATATGTAAAACAAAACACTTGAAAAAGGCGAAGCTTTAATCAGACAAATTACACAGAAACACCAACACAAGTTTATAACGAAAAAAATTACACAGAAACAGAGACCCAGAAAGGTTCAATCTTTGCGTGTCCTGGGAATGCTTGGTAAAGCAGGAATTTTGAAAAAGGCGAAGGTTTTATCGAACAATGAAGGTTTATAATCAAACAAATTACACAGAAACAGAGATCGAGAAAGATTACCTCCATGACATAAAGTCCGGAACAGTTGTTTCCCTGGTAGAGTGAAAAGGAAGACGCTGATTGAAGAGGACGACAAAATTGAGGAGGGAGAAGAACAGTTGAAATAAGCAGGGCTTGCGTGTCGGCCTGAAAATAGCTTGCCTGTACCTCGCAGGGCTTGCTAGTAATGGCAGATCGGAAAAACAGGATAAGCCCATAGAAATATGAGATATTTCGCAATATGAGATAAGCCCATATTAAAGTACTAGTAAACTAGATGGTGGCCCGCACACTGGTGCGGACTAATATATATCTAACTAATTTAAATTTTAACAATCTAAAAAAAATCAATCTAAATTATTAATTAGTTTCAAATATTAAATTAATCAGAAGATATAATTTTGTTATTACACATGTAAAACATATCATCATCATAATAATCAAATAAACTTTTATCGATATTTTAAATAATCATATGCATTTGCGAGCATAATTCTTTTATATATATTTATTAGTAAATGTACTATTAGTTAAATATCAAAAAAATATTTATTTTAAAATATATTGTTTAGGACCCTAGTATCACTGGCAGGACTGAAAAATACAAAAAAAAAGAAACACTGGCAAGACCGTAAAATCTTTCGCAGGCTAATGGCAAGCGGAAAGCAAGGGCTGCGACCGCTTGGCCAATTTTAAAGGGATTAAGATCCCCTACCGATCACAGGCCGTTGCGTTGCCATGTATAACTAACTAGGTACTCCTAAGAAATTTAAGAGCATCTCCAACCCATTTCTATTTTCACCTCTATAATAGCAATTAGAAGTAAAATTTCTCCAACCCACCTCTATTTCTTCCTCTATAATAGATATCTGTATTTTTACCTCTATTTATAGAGGAAGAAATAGCATTCCTCTATTTTTTGCTTTATATTTTAGAGATATCTATTTTAGAGAAATACATTGGAGCAAAACACAGCTCTATTATAGAGTTCCTTTAAAATAGAGGTAAAAATAGAGAAATACATTGGAGATGGTAAATAACTATCTGGTCCCATTAAAATGTGTATATATACATCCCTACCTGTATAACTGGGTACACCTAAGAAATTCTACGAGCATCACCAGCCAAAGCCAATTTGACTCTAAAATAGAGTTAAGGGCCCATGTGAACTATAAATATAATAAAATAATAGTAAATTGACGACTGAGATGTTTGTAACAAAGTGAAAATAACTGGAAAACATGTTTAAAAAAGAAAAATGAACTATAAAACAGTAAAACCGCTATTCATACAAATTTGGTTTATGCTATCGAACACATGCTGTATGGTATCTAACGCGTATCTTCAAAAACCTGCCTTGTTTCATCGCACATCTCTGCAGCAAGTTTCCTCCTCATTATCGACATATTAGAATCACGAAGATGTTCATCCGCAAATGGTACACCCATTACTAAACACTCAAGGAATTTGACAGCGTAAATTCCACTGTTTCCGTGAGGGGGTTTGCTTTGCGGAACCCCATCCGTTACAAACTGGATGGAATACATGGCTGTGTCCATAACCTGTTTAACTTCAGCTTCAGCGTAAGTATACAAGACGGCAGGAATCATTTGAGCAAAAGGTATCGCCGCCTCCTTGATAGTCTCCTTGTCAATCAAATCGGTTGAACTATCATAGATTTTGATAGTCCGGTCCGGGAAAGAAATGACCATCAACACCCAGTGACAGTTATCTACCATCAGAACTGAATATAGTGTATCGACATCTCTTCCCCATTGCTTCCCGGTTGGGCTAATCGTTGGTCTCTTACCGATGTAGTAATCAAGGCTTCCGTAGGTATTTTCGACTGATCTCTTAACCACTCCTTGTAGCTACTACTACACCACGTTGGGAATACTGCGTCCATAATTGCAATCCTTGGAGATATGAAATCACTTGGATTTTTGGAGAACCTTAGTCTGTACATCGCTAAGGGTACGTCAAGTTCCTGTACAAGAGGATATAATAAGCTTAGCATTACGTACACATTGCGAGGGTATTAAGAACCTCGATGACTTACCGTATCTGTCAAACAAACCTCGGCGTATGAAATCTTTTGAAAAAAATCTTTCGCCATCAAACCATCAGCAGGCGGATATGTGGAATCTCCCCTGCCGAAGACCGACAGCTACATCAACTTAGACCAAGTTTTTATTATAACCAACAGGGACTTGGGTAGCAGAAGATACTTACTTTGTTTTTACGAAACCGTTCATGCCTTCACCTTTGCTTTATCAACTGGGCCATACACAACCAAGTAGTTAGTATATGATTTTTTGGACAATGCCGCAACCCTTGCACTCTTCCTAAGGGGTTTACTTGGCGTAATGAAGTTGGATGAGGCTTTGTGGGGTTCATCTTATTTCCCGTAAGTGGTTGGACCTTTGCATCATCAAGTGACTTCATGTGATTATCTCCTGTACCAAGTAATAAAGTTGTGGAGCCCATTAGCGTAAGAGTTTTCGCGGACTCATTTACAATGTCATCTTCTTCCTCCTTTGACAGGCGCTGTCTTTTTTCGCAGTATTCATCTATTTCTGGTTCTCTCACATATGGGACATTTATTTTTGTTTCAACCATGTTCCCTCCTTCCGTGCTTGCTTCTTTATTCTGTCATTTATGGGAAATAAAAAATAACTTACCAATGCATAATTACGGAAACAGTAACAACGTCACAGCCAAACGCTTCAATGGTCTTTCACATACCTCTGTTGGTAGGAGACTGAGATTTTGGACTCGCGCGCTTTCTTCCAAACGGGTCACCCTTTTCAGCAGATGTACAAACGGATCCATCTGTTCTAATGCGGCTATTCTAGATGTTAGATTTTGAAGGGTACCTACGTCAGGACGCTCCATAGAAAACAATCTCTCTGGGGTCTTCCTCCGTTGTATAAAGTATTTTCCTTCATCAGCATCGCTTTCTACTTGGTCTTCATTTTCTGCAATGTCACAAGAGTTTTCACCTCCATCTCCTGCGTTTCTCTTGCTCTCTGCTTGCCAACTTCTTTGATTTCTTCGATTTCCGCTGGCTTGCAACACGGCTACGCTTGTTATTAGATATCATCGGTGTCAGTGGGTACTCCGGCAAGGCTTGCCAATAATGGTACTCAGGGAATTGCCTTGGCTAAGGAACTCAAAGATTGTCAACCTCAGGATCCTCATCTCGGTGTTCCCAACCAGGATGAACTTCATTCATGATTCTCGGACACATACAAGTACCTATACAACAAATTACACAAAGTGGTTGTCAATAGAAATTAAATACAAAGTTTTGATGAATCCATACGATGTTAACATACCTTCGCGTTTTGTATCTATTACCCAGGAGAGCTTTCCATTCGAACCTTTGAACCTCAGTAACGATGGACCACTTGAACTGATAGGACGCCCAATTGCTTCTCCAAGACAGGGTATATAAGCGTACGCCCAAACCTGGATCACTTGCACGAACCCCTTGCAGACATAAGAAGCCTGCCTTGATGTCACCACTCTCTGTTTTGCTCTTAATCTGGTTGACAAGTTCAACGAAAGCCACTCTTCCCAG